>PVJO010012101.1:0-56911 GCA_004026905.1 Hystrix cristata | reverse complement strand
GGAAAGGAGAGGAGAGGAAGGGAGGGGAGAGGAGAGGAGCAGAGGGATGGGGAAGGGAGGGGAGTGGCGAGGAGAGGAAGGGAGAGGAGCGGAGGAGAGGGGAGGGGAGAGGAGAGGAGGGGTGAGGAGAGCAGAGGAGAGAGGGAAGGGGAAAGGGAGGAAAGGATTTTACAATTTATGAGATATGTGCTGGGAAGAAGCATACCATGCAAAACCAAATGTTTTCTTATTAAAAGAGACTCTCTGTAATGAGCAGAGATCTATTTTTTTAATCTAAATAAATCACAGTTTTAAGTATAGTGATCTTAAACTTGTAGTCACTACAGTGCATCCTCTAGCTCTGTCAGGGGAGTACCTGTGTTTGGGTGACTTGAGGGGTGGAGTGAATACTGACATGATAACCTAAGGTTTAGTACCCACCCTCAGACCACTACTGTACACAACAGGTACAGCTGTACTCAGTGGATGTAGACACAGCAGAAACAGTCACAATCTGTGGCAATACCAAGTTTTTATGCTATCCAAATTGTTTATTCCATAGTAAGAAAAAGAAGTAGAACTATATATGGATTACTTTCTGTGTGCTATTGAAATTACTATAGTGCTAAAAAAAAATTCCTGCTCAAAAGGAGAATAGAAGGAAAACCAGGTAGATAAACAGCAAATAGAATATGATGCAACAGATTCATTTAGGAAAATGAACAAGGTACAATGGAACAAAAGAAAGCCGGTATTTAATACAACCTGGGACTGGAAAATGTGTTACTTGGCCTGAGCAGTAAAGATGCGCAGGAATTTGCAAATAAGGACAAACCAATAGGCATTTCTAGAGAAGGAATATATGGGTAAAGTCATAGAAGCAAGAAATAGCCAGGCGTATGCCAGGAAACATAACCAGCTCCATACTATTTAAGCATAATACATAAAAGCAGGAGTAAAACAAAAAAAACTAAAGGTAGCCTTAAGGTAAGTGGAATAAGACAATGAATAGAGTAAGAAAAACCCAAAGTGGAAGCTACAGTCCAGATAAAATAGTCCAGATAGAAAGCAATAGTCCAGATTAAAGATGACAGAAGTGGACATCAGGGGACACAGCAGGCAAATAGTCACCGTCCATTAATTCCTCACCTGTCAACAGAGCTGTAGGGGCTAGCGTGTACTGTGAGTTTACAGATCAGTCCCTTCCCATGTCAGCGGTAGGTGGGACCAACACAGGAGACCAACTCGAGGACCAGGTATCTGACAGGTGTGGTGAGTGAGAACACGGAGCAGCCACCTTGCAGATTTCGATATGGGCTGCTGGATAGACGTGGTCTATTCTTTGAAGTAAGCAAGACTGGGGAAGGAGAGGGATGGTGATATGGTGACAAGAAGGTAGCCCTGAGCTTGAGGTACTTAAACCATAACATTGCAAGCATAATTCCAGACTGATTTGTGCTGAAAGTGTATAGAAATGTATAGATGATACTGTGATGGTTAATTTTAGATGCCAGCTTAACTGGATGATGGGTTTCCAAGATAACAACTCATGTCCTCCTTCTGCGTGTGTCTAGAAGGGCATTTCCAGAGGGGTTAGCGTTTGAATTAGGAGGCCATGTAATGATTGTCCTTGACAGTGCGGGCAGCATCCAATCTGCTAGGACCAAATGGAACAAACAGGAAGAGCGGCTCCCTCTCCCTTGTGGGGCAGGGATTCCCATCGTCCCCAGCGTGCAGGCCAATCCCAGGCCATTAGGTTGCCACATCAGGACAAGCTCTGTGCATGAATTTCCTACTCTGAGAAAAATTTTTTTTTCTGAAACATGCTTTTGGTTATTTTAGTTCCTTCCAGCTATTTTCAAAGGTGATATTCAGATATTTTTTAATTCAGGAATTTTCCTGTTGTATTTAACAGATTGTTCACTGTCCTGTACGTCTAATTTTCCTGCTAACCAGAGTTTTAACCAACTTCCCTCAATAAAAGAAATAATTTCAAGAGGGAAGAAAGCACACAGTAAATTGGTAAAAACAGTCTGGAAAATATGTCATAACGTGAAAAATATCTAAAACTAAAATTTTACATTTTGATGGTAAAGAAACTAGTTACAAATAACTATGCTTTAATATTATATAAATCAAGCCAGGTGAGGTGCCTCACGCCTGTAATCCAGCACTTGGGAGCCTGAGGCAGCAAGACTGCCATGACTTTGAGGCCAGGCTGGGCTGCGAAGTGAGTTCAAGACCAGCCTGAACTACAAAGCGAGACCCTAATTCAAGCAAAACAAATGAATTATATGAATTGATATAACCTCACCAAAAATATAGAATGTCAACAATATTCTCCCCATAGGTTTTTTATTCAACATATTTTTAATCGTACATATATACAGGGTATAGTAAGATAGTATAGCATATGCAATGATTAAATTAGGATAATTAGCATTCCCATCTCCTTACACATTTATCATTTCTTTGCATTGGCAACTTGTACATTCCTCTCCTCTAGTTCTTTATGAAATAGTTAATAAGTTATAAATTACAGTTGCCCTATTATGCTGTAGAATTTAGTACTTATTCTTCCTAGCTATACTGGTACCCACTATCTGACGTTCTTCTGTTTCCCTTCGCTATCTCCTTCCTAGCCTCTATTAGTGACCACTATTTTAATCTTTACAGCTGTGAAATTAATTCAGCTTTGTAGCTTCCTTATACAACCTTACATACATTTCTTAAGAGCAAAATCAACCACAATTAACATAATCACCAGACTCATGGTTTTGACCAAATTGGGGCACCATTATGTTTAAAAGAAATAAAAAACCCTGAATTTCAAGGTCTGTTTTTTCTAATTCGAGACTAAGAAGGCTAACCTAATTATCTCAAAGGTAACTTCTAACTAAATATGTCTACTGCTCTTAATCAGTATTTTGGGATTCAATTAATCATTCTAAGTTATTATCCAAATGTTTAGTAACATTTGCTGTATCTAAAATGTTGACTATTCTGAATGCTCAAAATGTTCTGTTTTTTAATCATGCAAAATTAATGTTCATAAAAAATCCAAAATGTTAAATGCCAGAATGTATTTATTAATTCATTCCTGATTCATTTCATGTGTTCCATCGTCTTTAGCCATTCATTTATTCATGCCTTGATTTAAATATTCATTGAGCATATGCTGCATATCCAGAACTTAAAAGGCAGTAATGAAAGGGAACCAGTGTGAACATTTTCTTCCTTTTTCTCTTACAATCTGGTTGAAGAGCAAACTCATATGTGGTGATTACTATGTACAGCAATAGTCTAGGCACTTGTAATATATTAACTCATTCCAGTCCTGCAGTAACCCTATGAAGTCACTACAAGTATGACCCCATTTTACAGATAAGAAAAATGCCTCATTGAGTGATTAAGTAACTTGTCCAAGATTGCATAGCTATTAAGTAGTCATTCAAGAAACAAGAAAGAAGAGGGAAATTTTATAATGCAAAATATTGGTGCATCTTTGTACATAATTTTGGGAGAATACAAACGGAGAAAGTAAAGACAGTTGAATGACTCATGGCTTGTTTTTAGTAGCATCTCACGAGAAAGTGGGGAATACAGGTTGGTAAAGAAGAAGTTGGATTCTAGGGCCTGAAAATTCCAAGATAGAGACCTCAGGGAGCCCACCTTTTGTGAGGTTTTGGAAAAAACCTCATTATGCGTTATCTTAGTCACTCACCTGTCTATATATCAGGTGTGTCTAACATTCACTTATCAGAACTATTAAAGTTTGTTATATTGATCGTCAACAGCAGAGAACACTATTTGCTGTTTTGACTTACGCTCCATTGTAATTCCTTGTAAAACAGGTTTGTTCTGTGTCATGGTTGTTCACATGACAGTCATTGTCTGAGTTTCTCTTATTCCGTGAATAGTTTCTACTGTAAACTTCTAAATGCCTCTGCGTACCAGCAAATCGCTACCACACTGCCACCTAGTGGGTCACAGCAGCAGCCTCCGCCATTGATAACTACAGTAATTCAAACGTCTCAGGCTTAGGAATTTAAATTTCTGGCTTTGCATTGGTTACTTGGAAGACAGCTGTTTGACATAAAAATGGTATCATGAGCAGTTGTTAAGTTTCCGACTTGTCCACACAATTACTCCTCCCACAGTGTACACTGAATCCCACTTTGCACTTTGAATCCCACTTTGAGGGTATGTTACGGCACCCGCAACACAGTTTCATGGAGCCTCCTCGAATGGCCTCATGTGCGTGGTCTGCTCTTACTTTTCCTGAAGCCTGAGAGAACATGCAGGACCTCTGTCCTCCCATTCCAGGGAAGCTGGCTCAGCCCGCACCGCGGCTTGGGCAGAAAGGAACTTTTGTGTAGGTGATTCTCCACCAGCCTGTGCTGGCTCCTGAAGCTGGCGCTCCTCTGGTAGGTGGGCCCAGGCTCTGTGCGCCCTGCGTGTGCTCTCCCCTCATCCCTGCCTGTCCTCAGGCTCTGTGCGTCCTGCATGTGCTCTCCCCTCAGCCCTGCCTGTCCTCTGAACACCTCTCTCGGCTGACGTGCAGGGCCATCAGCCCTCACCGATGAGTTCCGGTTAGATTCCTACCTGTGGCTGGTGATGCCGTCATGGCTCCTCTTGACCAAAAACATGGTCCTGCCCCCTATTTAGTCCTCTTCTCAAAATATTTTAAGTGCATAATGAATTATTACCTTAGTTGCATAATCGAGGGAAGGAGCCCAGCAGCTTGAGGAATTTCTCATTCTCAGACTGTGAAGGCCTGTCCTGTTGATGAGAGACCTGTGTGTCTAGGAGAACATTAGCCTAGAAGAACCTGACTTACCATCTAGGAGTTTCTGTTTTTTCAAATTCTATGTAAACATTGGCCAAGTAGTAGTTTAGACCCTAGACGTAAGATGCTATCCCACAGAATATACACTCTAGTGGGGAAGAAGGGAAAGATGACCTGTTTGCAGGTGTTAGGACACAACACCAAGCATCCACAAATGAAAGGAAATGTTTAATTCAGCTCATGATTCAGAGGATTCAGTCCATGGTCTACTGGCTGAAAGGCAGGAACATCATGGCTGAAGGGTATGGTAGAGCAAAGATGGTGGCCAGGAAGCAGAGTAGGGGAGCAATGTCAGAGAGGAAGGGACCCAGGGCCAGACGTAGACCCCGAGGCCTTGCCTCTTCGACCCACCCAGACACACCCAGAAGTGCGCTCCAACAATCCCCCAAAGCCCATCAAGTTGGTGCTGCACTCTAAGCACCACCATGACAAATAAGCAAATGTATAACAGATACAGTAATACTTTGGATGGTGAAAACTATCTTGAATTTAAAAAAAGGGGGGATGAACGCTGAAATTGTTAGCGTTGGAGGGGTATTTTACACAGGTTTTCTAGGGGAAGCCTCTGGATTACCTGAAAATGTAGCAGTTTAACACATTCATTTGTTCCCTCACTGTTTCCGGGGTCAGAATCCTGGTCCAGTTCAACTGGGTGCCTGTGAATCAGGGTCTCTCACAAGGGAGACAGCAGGGTCCAGCCAGGGCTACAGTTTCCCAAGGCCTAACCACCGGGAGAGGATATGCTTCTAAGCTCAGTCCAGTCACCAGTGTAGACCACAGGTGTTTGCTGGCCGTTGGTCAGAGACTTTAGGTGCTTGCCTTGTAGGTCTCTCCATGGAGGAGCTCCAAGAGCTTGGAGAAAGACAGATGGAAGAGGCTGGGAGAGATGGGAAGGAAAGCTCCTCTGGAGGTGCCGTCTCTTCACCTGACTTTCTTCTGTGTGCTAGTCGTGGGTGCCTAGTTCCAGCTCACATAGTACACAAGGGAATAAGTATCAAAACGTGCAGCTCATTGGGATTCGTGTTTAATAAGGTGATACTGAAGGAGAGACCAGAATGAAATAAGGAGGAAGCTCTATGGAAAAGGGTGTCTATGGGAAGGAATCAGCAAACATATGCATCTTGAGACAGAAACACACAGGTCGGGTCCAAAGAACAGAAGAGGCCACCATGTCTGGAGCCCCAGAAGCAAGAGAGGGGCATAGATGGTGAAGTTGGAGATGCCTGGAGGGCAGACACTGATCTGCTTCCTGCCACTCCAAATCAGTCTGTATTTTCTAGAACTTTATACAACTGGAAACATACACTTATATAAATGATAATCAGGATAATTAATTTGATTCATCCATGATATTGAGTATATCAAGAAGTTGCTCATTTTCATTTCATTGTACCACAGGCTGTTTATTTATTCATCTACTAGTGGACATTTAAATTGTTTTTAGTTTTAGGGTATTACAAATAGAGCTGCAAAAAATTTATGTACAAGTATTTGTGTGAACATATTTGTATTTACCTTGCATAGTTACATGCAAGTGGAATAACTGGATCATGTTACAGGTAAGTTTATCTTTTTTTTTTTTTTAACTACTAAATGGTTTTCCAAGATGGCAGGACCATTTTACATTCTCAGTATTCAATATCTGAGCATTCCAGTTGCTCCACATTCTTCCTCAACACTTGATACAGTCAGTCTTTTTAATTTTAGCCATTGTAATTGTTTTATTTTATGGCTTTAATTTGTATTAAAATTGTGGCTTTAAATTGTATTATTTTTGTGGCTTTAATTTGTATTTCTTTAAATAACTAATGCTGTCTAATATCTTTTCATGTGCTTGTCATTTCTGCATTTTCTTTGATAAAGTTTCATTCAACTTTTCACCTGTCTTTTTGAAGAGAAGAAAGTTATTTGTTGAGAACTATCTATATATTCTGGCCTCAAAATCTTCATCAGAAATGTATTTTGAAATTTGTTTTCCATTTTTCTCATTTATTCTTTATTACCTTTATTCTTTTACTACCTAACTCTTGGATAATTATTTTATTATTATATTTTGATACTATCCCACAGCTTACTAACACTTGCATGCACTCACAGGCAAGCACACACATGCATTTTTTTTTCACACATGCATTTCATTCTTTTTTTTCTCCTCTGTATTTCAGTTTGGGATCTTTATATTAATCTACTTTAAGTTCACTTAACTATCCTTTTCTTAGTTATTTCAAGTCTACAAATATTTATTAGATGCCGGGCATTGTAAAATCTACTCTTTTTTTGGGTGCTGCATATTTTTATTTCTATGACTATTCTTGCACTTTGTTCTGGGTATAGTATATTGAAATCTTATGATCCTCTTGAGTCTTGCTTTTAGACATTGTTAGGCAGAAAAAAAAGCAGTGGTTAGATTAAACCTAACTTTGGTCCCACTACTAAGGCAAAATTCTTCTGGGTACTTTATTTGAATGTCCTGGGAATTATGAGTTGTTCCAGTCTTATTGGTGGGAACAATTTCCATTTGTGGCTATGTGTGATCTCCTGGGAGTTCCTTCTCTTACCTAGTGAGTCTACCCCTGCAGCCTTGCGTAGTTTCCTGACATGCACGTGCTGGTCAATTCTCAGCTGAGTACTCAAAAACATTTTTTGCAGATCTTCAGACTTTTCTCTCTGTGCAGTTCTCTCTTCTTTGGCTTTATGCTGTCACTTGTAGGGACCTTGGTCTTCTTGGACCATCAACATTATCTCCTCAACTCAAGGAGTCTGATATCTGCCTGCAGCCAAAGATTAGGCAGTAAACTGGGACATTTGTAAGGCTTACCAGGGTCACTGTCATTTGTTGCCTTGAAATACAATGTCATGACTGGAGAACACTCTTCCGTATATGTTATCCAGTTTTCTAGTTGCTTCAGGTAGAAGAGTAAATCATGTTCCTGTCGATTCATCATAGCAGCAGAAATTGACTGTTCTGTGAATTCTATATTTTCTCTCTATACAAAATCAACTCATCTTTCAAGTCAAGATACAGTATCAGCTATGTTGTACTAGACTTTCTTGAGATTCCCATTATTTCTGGGAAAATCCTATCACAGTATCTATCACAGTGTATTCTAATTATTTGGTTGCATATCTTTCTATTCTACTAGGCTAGAAACTTTCACATCCATCTTTGCATCGACAGTGACTAGAACAGTACCTAACACATTGTAGTTATTCAGCAATTATTTTATGGGTGTTCAATGAGCTTCTTCTGATTCCTTTTGGGGACATGCCCATGGGCTGGCCATTAAGTCTGGAGTTCTAAGTTATCTCAGTGTGGACTTCTAACCTCCCCATTGGCATTTCAGGATTCTAGGAAAGTGTTGGGCTCTGCCACTAGCCACCTACTTGCTCATGGTTGCCAGGGAAAGTGATAAATCAATAGTAACTATGAGAACAGTAAGGAATATAGCTGGTAGTGGCTGTGAAGCAGAGCTGACTGGTTTCTAGAATTGCCCATTAGCCCTTCTGCACTGAATTCTGAAAATATAGCCTATTGGTCAGAAGATCCCCGTGTACAGTCTTCTCTGTCACTCGCTGGCTGCATAACCAGGGCCATTAACTAACCTTGTGAAGGTTTCCTGCTGATGAATTAAGAATAACACAGGTTTATAATCTCTTATCTGCAATTCTGCAATCCTACAAGCTATAAAAATTAAATGAACTTTCATAACTCATTTGATATCAAAAGCTATTCTCTGTGGAGTGAACTAACATAAAGTCGTTTGACATTTTATTGATCCCAGTTTGGTCACTCAGAGCTACCCAGGTCTATTGTATAATGTGTGGCAAAGGAACTAACTTCTCTTTCTAAGAACTAAAAAGATTCTGGATTCCCAGACTCCCCACTATACACACCTTCATGTAGCACATTTTGGGCCAAGCAGTTCCTAAAAGGTCATATAGCTCTTTCCCTGCCTCAAGGGATTACTGTGGGGTATAATGATGTTATGAATGAAAGATGTTATCAAAATGCCGAAGTATGTTAAGCCCATGGGGAATGTAAGTTATTAATATTTTAAATGATTTTTTAACGCCCAAATAAAGACATTGTTTTCAGTCTTCTGGAAAATCACAATTAATTTCCCCAGAAATGTGCTTAAATTTTCTATTCCTTTTCTTTCTTTTTCCTTTTTCACTTTTTCATATCCTTCTTCCTCTCTTATTAATAGCTCCTTCTTTTCCTATTTTTGAGAATGTGGTCAAAGACATAGATCTCCCCAGAAAATGGTCCCTTGGCATGTATACACACACTTCGTATACACTCTAGGGAAGCCACCAATTCCCCAAGGGATTCTAATTCAGGGATCTCATCTTTACGGAGTTAAGTAATGATATCTAAGCAAACTCTCACTCATATGGTGTGTTAGTGTTTATCAATAATTTTTAATTATTTTCAAGATGCTTTAAAAAACTAAACAAAAATATTTTTAATCTTTTGAGAAAGTGGAAATGCTATCAAAATAAAAATATGTATAAGTTACTGTCCTGTGTGTCTTGGGCAGGTAAATGAATCAAATGACCTTTCATAGACACTACCAATTCTGTTTTTGTGTAATTTTTTTCTTGTCGATCATTTAAATGTCACCATACATATAGATTACAAAGTGCTTTCAAATATATTAGCTCAATGAATCTTCGTAAATCTCTTGAGAGTTGGAAAAGACAGATATCATCTCTGTTTTACAGATTTTAGTAATGTAATTTCAGAGGAACTGATGACTTTTATCTACGTGGACATAATGGTCTCCAAATGTCTAAACCAGCAAGTAGGCCATCATACTTCACGTTTTCACTGACACTTTCCTAAACCAAACTTGCATTTGACTTCTTTTACATACATTTTATATGTAAACCCATGTTATATTTTATCTGACACTCTAAGATGGTGGCTATAACTTCCTCTTTAGGCTCTTGTGTCTTCTATGGACTTTACATGTTACTACACTTAGATTACACAACACACCAGAATGAGTGAAAATCATTACAAAAATACCATCATTCTCAATGCTCATTAACTTGAAAGAGCAATATAGTATACAATTTTAGCAGGGACCTTAAGACAAGACATAATGTTATGGAAGTACCAATTTAATGAGGATGTGATAACCAATAGTTTTTAAAATGCTAGTATTAAAAAAATATTATTCCTAGAAGTAGCTAGAGGACATTTTTTGTAATCTCATATCATTATACCTATAGAAAGCTCAAAAGAAGTGAAATTCCAGGTCAAAGTTTCATTCATATGACACAATTCATTTCAGCTGTGATGTTGCTAAATTCTCCCCTCTTGAGGGAGTTTTAACCCCCAGAGACCTGGTGATTTTCCCAGAGCCAGATATGACCCTCATCTGTGAATAAGTTCTATCTCTCATTTTGTTAATTATGGAATTCAAATTCAATATTCTCTTTGGTTCTTTCTTAGATCTAAATCCCACCTGATCCCCTAAAGCCACGAGTTGCAGCTTCTCAACAATAACAGGAGTTATACATGAGCAAGTGTGACTAATACATAAATAACACCTGGAGACTGCATCGAGGAATAAATTTTCATATTTGGCAGAAGCAGTCAAATGGGTTTACTGACTAGAATATTAATAACAAGAATAACCCTCCTATTTCTAAATTCTTCTGGAGATTTTAAACTTACTTTTAAGGTACTTGGATTAATGCCAGCGATATTTTCTCGGTAGACAGCAAGTCTAACTGTAGAAATACATGTCTTTGATTTAGTCAGTAGAGTTAAGACCTATAACCCTTATGCTTTTAAATGAGAAATCATAATCCAACACAGGTATTTATGTGAAATTTGTAAAGGGTTTAATAAATGCTGCTTTGCTCAAGGATATCTCTTTTGGCGGCTCCTTTATTTCAAAGTCTCTTAAAGGCCATATTTTCAGTTTCAAATATTGCTTTAAACACATGATAACAGCATAACAATCAAAGCTTTAGGCAAAAATGAAATATGAAAAGAATTTGTTTTGTCCCTTCAATTTTCCATTCTTCATCTTTAACTGAGACTACTGAAATTATCTGTACAACTCACATGTCCCTATGTCTTTCCTATCCTCCCTCTTACCAAAACCTAATTTCAAAAGAGCATCTGGGAACTCTGGCTACCCACAGCTGACTAAACACGTATGTTTAGTGTTACTCCTTTGTAACTCTCCAAAATGAAAATAAATGCATAAAAAGGCACAAATCTACAAGAACAAAGAGAATAGGGGAGCAGATAGCAGCAGATGAGAGATGTCAACAAGGCTTTGGACTTGGGAAAGCAGATGGATGAATAGTAATTGAGCTAGCACATCAGAGAAAATGAAACTAAATTTGCAGGAGAGGAAGCTGCTTAGCCTTGTTGTGCCTCAGAAAGACAAATCTTAGACAGACTTTACCTCTGAAAGCAAGACTTCCAGGGAGGGCTGCAAACTGGGGAATATGTTGAAATATGTGATGGTCAGTTAGATCTACAGATCCCCTTCCCAGAAACTGGACTGTTCTCTATCTACATAAAAAAAGATTTGTCTTTGGAGAGATTTACAACTGAAAATGCAGAGTGGGATATTGGTGAAAGGAAATACAGAAAATAAAGGAATCTAAAAAGTCTACAAAGTGAAAGATGAAACTCTTCTATCTCTTTTTTCTCAGATTGCTGAAAGCTGAGCTTTTACTTTCTGCAGGAGACAGAATTCCTTAAGGCAGCCAGTGGTTCTCGATCTAGGCTGAGTTTGTCCACTGGGAGACATTTGACAAGGTATAGAGACATATTTCATCCTCAAAACTCATGCGAGTGGGTTTCCTACTGGCGTCTAGTGGACAGAGATCAATAATGCTGCTAAACATTCCCTAAGTCCCCAGGCCAGGCTCACACAACAAAGAATTATTGAGTACAAAATGTTGATTGTGCCAAGAATAAGATATCCTGCACTGAGGCAATGATTTTCAAAGTCTGGCCTTGGACCAATAGCATCTGTACCACTTTGGAACTTGAAAGAATGGGCATGCTCCTAGGGACCTTATCAGACCTACCAAAATCACAGATTTGAGGATGAGGCTCAGCTCTCTGAGTTTAACAGACCCTCCAAATAATTCCGATATGGTTACAATTTGAGAGTGACTGCTGAATCACTTCTCTAAAGACATGGTTTCCAAAGCAATTAAAAAGCTCTGAATAAGCCATGGGAAACTCCAAACCCCATCAAGGTCAGTAGAACACCTAAGGCAACTCAGGTTCAGATGACAGAGTCACCTTCACGTAGAGTCCTGAAAGTCTGTGCACATGATCCTCACCATCTGCAGAAGGGGGCGTCCAGCAGTGATTATCGTGAACAAGAAAGAAGACGCTAAGAACTGATAAATGGGAGGGACACTGGAGACCATCTCTTCTACCTCCCATATTTAAAATGAGGAAACTGAGGCCCGTCATGAAGCAGGTGATACCAGTTTGCATTTCCAGAGTCCTAATCCATCTCAGGGCAGGATAAATTCTAGATTTTAATTTTCACTGCTAGTAAACCAAGTGTGAAGGGTTTCAAAGATGTAAATTTGAAAAAAAAAATCCCCATCAAATTCTCAAAGGCTACTTGGAAATGTATAATACTTTACTGTCTTAATTCCTTTATACCATGTGTTGGACAATTCAGATAATATATTAATTGATTTATACAATTCCTTCAATTCTATCTAAAAATAGATCAAAATTAAATGAGAAAGTGTTCTTTTTGCAGAATCCCTCCTGCCACTTAAACTAAAAACCAAAGATTTGTTTTCTATTCATAAGCAGATTATAGAAAAACTGCCTTATTTTCAGAGACATGTTTTTTCATTAAAGGCTTAGGTTTTAATAGAAATTCAGATGAATCTCTGGGATGACTCTTTCAAACTAGTGTACTATCTGGGAAATAAAATACAATTCAAAAATATTTTATTGCCATGAATTTTGCTAGTGAATGCAAATACCTTGCTTCTCATAAGGTCATGTATGAAAGAACTTAAAAGAGATTTGTAGTTAATCTTTTTTGCACATGGTAAATTAGTTCTAAAGTTCTTAAAAATAATTTTAGGGGCTCCCTGAAACCTTATTTAATACTTGGCTAATTTATGCCCTTATTTTCTCTCTATAGGTACATTTTAGGTTACCTATGTTGAAAAATATTTCCAGTAAGTACAGCTTGAATTAGTGGTATTTGTCATGAATTATATTAGTTACTTTAGAGACGGCTTCCATTTGATTTTTAATTATTAATTTTAAATACCAAATTAATGGTTTGTTGGTTGTTGCTTTTTAAGTGATTGTTACTTTAACAGTGTCCCTTCTTAACACATGGGGTTACAAATAAAATGATACGCACAGTTAAAAAAAAAAAAAGACATGGTTTCCAGGAGAAAAATCCTGTAGCTCTAGAGCCAGTGATCTTCTAATGCTATGTAAGTCTGCCCTTGCCTCACATTCTCTTCACATGCTAAATGCTTTGAGATTACCATTGGATTGCTAATGCCTTAGTCTTAGAAATGAATAATCAGATAGATAAATCACCAGATTATTGAGAAAAAAAACAGTCTAACCAAAAGCCAAGAACCAAAATAAAAGATATCTACATCTGTATATTAATACAAACACACACACACACAGACGCACACACACACTAAATAAACTAAGTTTGGCTTAAATCTATCTCAGTTCTTGAATGGCAAAGAGTTCTGAACTGTACCCTTAGCCTGATGTGTAAACAACTCATAACCTAAGAGTAGCTTTTAACCAAGCAACTGGATCTTAGCTAATTGTAGCAATCAAGCTTCAGCCAATCACAGGCTATCACCTAATAAGACCACATGACAGTTAATCTTGACTGGGTCAACTTGATTGACTTGGAGGCCAACCAGGGAATTGGTGAAGCATACTTCTGGGTGTGTCTGGGTACGTTATAAAAACAAGATCTTGGGTACTATGTCTGATCCCTTGCCTACTTCTTCTCTGGCACTGTTCCCTTCCTCCGCTTCCCAGTAGCCATGAACTAAGCATCTTTGCCAGCCAACCATGGACTTAATCCCCTGAAACTGTAAGCCAAATTAAGCTTTTCTTCCTTTAAATTGTGGGTATCAGGTATTGTATCTAGCAGTGAGAAAGCTGACTAGTACAGAGAATTGCTACCAAAAGTGATATTATTTTTGTGACTGTACCTGACTATGTGGTTTAGAAGCTTTTGGAACTCGTTTGCAGGAGTTTGAGAAGATTTGAAAATTCAGGATAAAGAAGGCTTAGAATGCTCTAAGCAGAGCTTAATGAGTTGTTCTCATCAGAACACAGAAGACTAAAATGCTGATAGTAATGTAGACAGCAAAGCCCAGGCTTGGGATTTCTGTTGGGAAGGATTTTGTTGGCAGTTGAACTAGGGGCCATGTGTTTTACACTCTGGCAAAAAATTTGTCTACATTTTCCTATGTCCTCAGACTTAATAGGAGACTGAGATTAAAGGCAGTGGATGAATTAATCTGGTAGAGGGAATTTCAAGACAGCCCAACAGCCAGGCTGTGGCATGGCTACTACTGGCTACTTTTAGCCAGATTTTGTGTGTGTGTGTGCCAGGGATCAAACTCAGGGCCTTGTGGTTACTAGGCAAACACTCTACCATTTGAGCTAAATCCCCAGCCCCATTTTTAGCCAGATTTATAGTGAGAAAGTAGAGCAAAAAAATTTGAAAACCTTACATATTGGCCCAGAAGGAACTGTGTGTAAAATTGAGGCCAAAAAAGGTAAGATTGTTAAAGAGATTAATGCCATTAAAAAGATACCAAGAGCTTTTGTACAGAAACAAGAAAAAAGACACCTTGAGGGCATTTCACGAATCAGCAAGACTCCCCCCCATCCCGCCCCATTGCAAGCTCAAGAGTGCAAAAGTGTAAACATTGTGAGAAGAGAACTTCTGGGCTCAAGAAAGGTCTCCTAGGAAATTGGTTCCCCAGGATTCATGTCATTGTGCTCAGCCTTCTGGACACTCAGAACCTGCAGCAGCCAACATCCAAGGGGGGCCAGCTATTGTGTGACATCATTCACATGATGCCAGTTTTACCAGTATGCAGAATGCAAGAGTTGTGGAGTCAGGAAGGCTTCCGCCCAGATATCAAAGCAAGGCTTGAGAGGTCAGTCCAGGGGCCCCTGAGAGGGCAGTGTGTGAAGCTGTGGGAAGAGACCTGCAGGAGTAACAGAGACCCCAAGAAGTAAGAGATGCTGGGAATGTGGAACTGCAGCAGAGGAAAGCTGCAGGCCTGGAGTGGAGCCAGCCCAAGAGAGAAGCCATGTGTGGTGCAGCTGGGAAGGCCACACAGGCAGGGCCACCCAAACCCTCTAAAGCTCGCATCTCACCATGGTGTGCCCTGGATGCCAGATATGGAGCTACAAGACTTAGTGTTTACCCTGCTGAGTTTCTGTCTTGCTTTGGCCCTATTCTTTTCTATCTCCCTCTTACTCCTTTTTGGAATGGGAACATTTACTCTGCGCCTTTGGGATTATGCAACCTTGGGATTATGTAACTTGTTTTTCACTTATATGAACGAGGAATTTGCCTTGAGTCTGAAAAGAGACTTCGATTTGGACTTCCGAGAACTTCTGGAACTCACGAGACTTTTGGAAAGGGATGATTGTGTTTTCAGCTGTACACAATCTAGTTGGGTTATGTTAGGCAGAATTATGATCTTGTGTTTATTTGGGGATTAAGTGTGGTTTAAAGAGAAGTGTTTGGGTGTCAAGCTGACAATGGGTGGGATGTGACAGTTAAATTTGATTGTGCCAACATCATTGACTTGGGAACTGCCCGAGGGATTGGTGGAGCACACTTCTGGGTGCGTCTGTTTGGGCCATGGAGGCATTTCTTTGGGTACTACGGATGGTTCACCACACCTTCCTCTCTGGCACTGTTTTCCTGTTCCTGGCATCCATGAATTAAGCAGCTTTGCTCTGCCAGGCCCTTCTGCCTTGGAGCCAGCTGACCATGGACTGAATTCCCTGAAACCTTGAGCCAAATTAAACTTTTCCTCCTTTAAACTGTGGGTGTTGGGCATTGTGCCCATCAGTGGGAAAGCTGACTAATAAAGACTATATCCATATTAAAGCAAATGCCAATTCTAGCCAGTTAAATAATTTCTGCAGGTCGTTTTTTTTGGCTACCACTATAACCTGTACACTTGACAAGGTAAGACATTCTGAACTGTCTTTGTGTTGGAATTCTCCCCTGTTCTAGACCTCGGGAGGGAGTACTGAGATGGAGTCCAGGACCTTGTACATGCAAAGCTCTACCACTGAACCACATCTCCGCCCTATTCTGTTCCAGAATTTTCTTTGCCAAAATAAACTTTAGTCTCAGCTTTTCCTTCTCTTAGTAGCTTCTAATTAAAGTTTTTGACAACATAAAGTTGGTTTTAGAATCAAGACATAGAACCAGAACAAGAAGCTCAGAATCCATGTCCAAAATTTAGTAAGAATAACTTGATGCTGAATCCCTGACTGAATGTAGTAAAATGGTTTCACTATCTCTTATCCAAGGACTGGATTGGTCCTGGACACACAGTGCTTAAAATAAGACAAGACTCCAGCTCTGGCTGAGGAAAACTGTAAAAGTTTGGGACAAGCACAAGGCCCTGAATTCGATCTCCAGCACTCCTCTCTTAAAAAAATTTAAAGACCGGGAAAAACCTGATGGAAAAAAGAATACTTTGTAGCAGTATGTTGAGCAAATATGTATCAGGAATTCATGAACTACTTTCATTTTGTTCAGAAATTGTTTTCAGCTTTTTGATAAAAGTTTTGGTAATTTTGACTTCTTACTTTTAAGTAAGGAAGAGTACTATCACTACTTAAAGACATAAAACGAAGTCTCAATTTGCTTATCAAACGTGTCCAGTCAAGATAGCAATCAGCAATGCCATGGTAAGATATCTCTTCCACTCCTTCTGCTCCAGAGGCAAGATCTTTTTCTTTAAGAAAAGCCATTTGTTAGCTGTGGCATTTTTCTATCTTACTCTGCTTCTCCCACTTATGCTACCTGTGTTTCAACCTTGTGGGTTTGGTAAGTGAAGAGCAAAGAGAGGAAAGGATGGATGCTCTGTGGGTTTCAGGGATGCTCCATGCTCCTCTTTGCACTGGATACTTCCTTGAATTCTTCAAAGACTCACTCTCTTCTCTTAATGGAGAATGCAGTCTGCATCCCCTAATTGGCACTCTGTGCATGGCTCCCAGTTCTCTTGTTGTTCAGATAGAACCTTTGAAAGTTCTAGGACAAGACTTTAAAATATCTCAGCCCAGCTTTTGTTCCCTTTCTTCCCAACATGGCTGACTCCTGGTCTGAAAAAAAAAAGAAAAAAGGAAAACTTGTTCCCATCCTTTGCCTGATGCAGCTCTGTGCAGCCACCTCCATCCTGTAGCGTTGGGTGCCAAAGCTCTCTCAGCCTTGACTTGCGTACTGAACCGAGCTCTCGGAGTGGCCTTCTCTCTCTAAAGATGGAGTTAGAAGTTACCTCCCATTCCTCTCTCTTTAAGCAGGGACAGGGCAGCCAAGATAAAATGGCTCTCTCTAAAATCCTTTTATTAACACCTCTCTACTCCCTACTCTAACTCCTTTTCCTTTGGAGGTTGGCAGTGGAGTTGGAAGATGTAGAGTCAGTTTCAAACAAGTTCTGCATATGAGGGTTTAGCTCATGCTTATTTTAATATCTGATTTCTATTATACTAAGAATTTAGTTGAAAATGTGCTGAGATACATCCTATTCTTAATGCCTTGTTTTTAACCACACAGTTGAAGGAAAGAAATAGGAAAAACTCAAGTAAGGAAATGTATGGTAATCCAAAAACAACATGAAAACAGAAAGAAAAGAAAAAAGATCCCTTCTTCCAAGTCTGGCTCATAAACTCTCAACACTTTCTTTGGCTAAAGACTAAATAGTTTGCTCTTATAGAGTCATTATTAGGGATAAAAGGGACCTAAGGCTGGATGTCCCATATATTAGATCAACTCAGTCAATCTGTGATCGAACCTAGATTTTAAGATTAGAAATATGTATTCAGCAAAGCATTTCCTCTTATGTATATTTTATTCTTCTCAGTGGGATGTTCCAGATCAGAATCAGGGAGATGAATCAGGAAAGAGGCTTTAAAAAATCAGCTGTAGTCCCACAGATGTCTTCACAAATTTTACTCTCAGCATTTCAGATGTTTTCCTTGTTCTCAGTCTCTTTCCATTGAAAAATGTGTAGAATGGGCATTGGGGGTTTACTTCAAGTGGTAGAGTGCTTGCCCAGCAAGCACAAGGCCCTGAGTTCGATCCCCAGCATCCCCTCCACCCCACCAAAAATGTGCAGGATGACCATCTCCTGGGAGATGCCCCCTCACTTTCTCGGGAAGGCTGAAGAGACTGCTGGTGGGCACAGGGAGGCAGGAGAACGGCTCACAGCCTCTGAGGAAGGTTACTGGGCTAGTGGACCTGCCCTTGCTTCTGCCCCTGGAAGGGCCCATAACCTTTCCAGGACCCTATTCCCTCATCTCATAAAATGCATCTTTCATAACATTTAAATCATTTCTAAGTAAACTCCCAGTCCTAATATGTTGTGATTTTGGCCATGTGAAATAAAACACTACTTGGAGGGAGGAGGCGGGCGGTACACAGAACATGAACACTTTCACTGGGGCTGCCTGGCTCGGCCTCACTTTCTTGATGTTCCTCCCCAGCACCACTCAGCCTGCAATCATGTAATCAAGTTCACTGGGCTGATGTGTAGCATGGGATTAGTACTGACAAATTTTCCTCCTTAAGTCCCACAGAAAGAATATTAGTTATAAATTTAGTGGTTTTTTGTTTAACAAATGTAAATCTGCCAAATCCAACGTATTTCTGGGGTTATTGAGTGCCTCAAGCTGGAGGACCCATCGATTCAATACAGTAGAAAAAATTAGTGGCTATATGGATAAATACACTTCTGCAATCAGTCTTCAGCTCATTATTTTTGCAATATAATTCTGATCCTAAGCTTCTGAGATGTGCAATCTACAACTATATGGCATAGGAATTCACAGGTGTTAAATTATCTGCATAAAGCACATTTATTGTAATTTTGTATTCAATAGAAGTACACTGTATATTGCTAGGGAAATTATAGTACTGAACTAGTATATAAAAACTACAATGTTCAAGAAAATTGTGTTCCTTAGCTCATAACCCAAACTATATCTATGCACAATGCATGAGAATTTGTTGTAATGAGGCATATTGTGGCTTGCTTTTTTTAAACAAAAAGAATTTAAACATGTTAATTAACTGAAACATATTTTTAGAATACAGGAAATTAACCTTAGAAAGCAAATCATTCCTTTGGTTAATGATAAAACAAAAATTTAAAATATATGAAGTATTTCTATCAATAAAAATTCCGCCCATAAAGGAAACTAGAACTCACTATAAATGAAATGAAATCTTCTCCCAAAGTAAAATAGGTTTTGCTAAGTTGCATTTGCATTATAGAGGTTGCAATATTTATCGGATGTGAGGTCATTATGATGATGAGGCTTCACATTTTTAAAACAACTGAAACTGAGTCTGTGATCCAAATGGAGAGACAAACCAGAAAATTCTAGGAGAATATTATCCCTTAATGTAAAAATAGAAAAGCCGTGAGTCCGCTCATTTATCTGCGCACCTGCAGCCCATTCTGGGTTTGAATATAGGACAAGAGGTTACATTCAGAAACAGGTATTATCTTAATTGAATAACAGAATTACCTGCAATTTAGTAAATTGGAGTAAGTTTTCTTCCCTTCATATGATGTTATTAGGCGATGGCTTCCTGGCCAGAAGCAGAGAACGGAGAAGGCTGAAGTATTCCACTGAAAAGGTGTGCGGTGTGGAGCTTGTACCACCCAGCGGCTGGGGAGCTTAACAGGGGCAGTCAGGATGCGTGCAAAGGCGGAGAAAATGGATTCCAGCTTCTCGCTCTGCTCTATTATCGGCAGCCCAAATACCTCAAGTCGCCTCTCCTTGGGCAGGATGTCAGGATCCTCATACTTCTTGGCGACTTTTGGCCTTCTTACCGCTCTTCTTCCACTTCCCTACAAGGTGACTGTGAGAGATGAAGCTTGGGCACTTCAGAGGGCCACATCAGTGCCTCTCAGTCTGATTTGTTTACTCTGTGGCTTCTGATGTCAAAGAATTTTAAAGCAATAACCTTGACTTTGAGGCACCAATATTAAAAGCAACAAAATAATAATAAATTCAACAACAATGGCTATGATGTTTTGAGCATTTTTTGTGTGCCGAACACAGTACTACATATAACACAATCTTACCTGATCTACACAATAGCTGTACGAACTGAAGAATATTGCCATCCCATTTTACAGGTAAGGAACATGAACCTTGCTGAAAGCCACACAAGCTAGTTACAAACCAAGTCTTGGAATCTAATGCATAAGTCCCTTTCCTTGCGTTCTAGTTTCCTGCATCATAAGAAATAACATTTTCTGACTGATCACAATGTGCCAGGTATCGTGTACTCTGCACACATCCTCCTTTCTGTGGATATATGTTTGAAACACTCTAATCCTGCTCAATGAATTTAAGGAACGCTGTCTTCCCACTTGGAAATCATATAATAAGGCCATTGAAGTAGAAGTCAAACTCTATCACCAGAGATCAATGATAAGTGTGTATTTTGCCACTCACTGACTTTGTGAAGTTATTTAAACTCTCTTCAGTCTCTGATTCCTTAGCATTAAAACAAGGATAATACAGTAATTGTATCTGTTTTATGAGCTATTAAGCAAATTAAGAACTATAACATATAAAGAATAGTGAACACCCATATTATTTCTCGATAAATTTCAGCTGTTCCGATACTAATGTGGGCACGTCTCACCCTGAAGGCAGCCTCGTGACCGTGTCTTCTGGGCACCTCGGGACGCAGCCTCCTGCAGCCAGCTCAGAACGGCCATCGCGATTCAGTGTCTCAAAAGCCTTTAAGTGCTGTGACTTGCTTCTGTGTCAGGGTAACCTCACTTCTTAATAAAGCAACTTTCTCCCTGATTGGAGGAAGCCTTTACCATTGCCTTATTCCAAAGTCTTAACATAGTTACCTAGAGACAACCCACCAAGCCCCAAGTTCATTTCCTGTTCAGTTTACATTATAGTCTCAAGATGATCCATTTTCCTGCAAATGACTCAAGTTTATGTGTCTTTACGGCAGAGTAGTCCTCCATTATGTGTAAATACCACATTTTTATTATCCATTTTCTATTGATGGATCTAGCTATTATGAATTGTGCTGCTACAAATATAAATCTTCAGTCCTATACAACTTTCTCAAATTTGGTGCATGCTAATCCTTTTCAACCCAGCATATATTTACTCATAAAATACTGATTCAAATGATTAAATTAAGTAGAGTATTTCCTACTACATTTTGTAAATGTAGCTATTTAAAACTCATTCTAATTTGAGGACATGATCATTAACATCCAGTTGACTTAAATTAATTCTATAGTAAAATCCTATAAAAATAAACTGATGATTGCTGTTATTCAGGTTCCAAAGGTAAATTCTCTATTTTCTCTATAGTTTGTACAACAATCCACATAAATATTAAACCCTCTTCTTCTCAATTAAATTATAAACCTGAGTTTTCTAAATCAATATTCTAATTCTTTTATTTTTTAAATTTTAAAAGCCTTATTGAAGTTGCAAGCATTAATAAGTTAAAGGCGAAACCTAAGCATTGGGTTTGCCAGAAATATGAGCATGTTAAGGCAGACACCGCTGCGGCGAGGTGGACTGGCACAGCCACACAGGTGACAATTGGCGTCCAAAGCGTGGGGGGGTCTTCAGGTGATGGCAAAAGGAGGGACCCAAGGGGGGGGGGTCCCGCTGAAGGTGGTGTGGGAGTAGGGACAGGCGGAAGAGCCGAGATGGAGGCCACACCGGGACATGGAGGCCAGACAGGTGCCTGGGTCAAGACAGTGGTGACCTTGGAGAGAGGTGCAAAATCAGGGACACGGAGGACAGTGACAAGCACCCCAGGAGTACCCAGCCCAGTGAGGCAAAAAATACTGAGTGGGCGGGTAAAGAATCTTTTAATGATATTTTAATAAGGCCTTTCTTACTTGTAATAAGAAAATAACACTTATCTCCACAGTTAATGAGCACTTTCCAGTAAATACTATAAAAAATGAAAGAGAGAGAGAGACGAAAAGAAAAAGAAACTACTTCCAGTCTACACTTTAGTAAGAGCGGAGACCTGTGCACTTGCACCAATCTTATGCTCGTAAAGCCAGAACTGCTCATTCACCCCATCAATGGCCTTCCGCACTTAGCAAATGCTTTCTTCTTCCCTGGATGTGCAAATTTAGATACATGTATAAAGCTAGATCTTTGTGAACTTGTAAGTATTGCAGAATATTTTAGATATAGGAGAGTGTGTTGAAATACACAAAAAAGTAAAAAAAAGATTAAAATCTGAAAGACAGAGACAGAGAATAAGTAGAACAATAGTTAAATCATCCATAACCTTTGTCACCTCAGTAGAGTGAATTAATAGAACTTTCGTGAGTAGTTTAAGATGTTTACAGAAGGAGGAAGCCAGGTCCAGATGGCTTATCCGCGGGTTTGGCCAAATGTTCAGTGAAGAAACAGCTCCGTGTTCATGAACGCCATGAATGTTTTGGGAGAACGGAAAAGCAAAGGCTTATTCTGGAAGTTTGAGATAAATCGTGACACTTGAGATGAATAATGTTCTCTGCCTTATGTACTTGTCCTTTATACACATTTCTATACCACTGGGGCTGGGAGCCTGCAAACTATGTTTTACTGTCTCTTCATCATCCGCCTTTCTGTTAGCTCCTGCTAATGGGCGCACTGACGAGAGGCCGAACAGTGAGAAGACGGTAGAAACGATCGTTTTAATTTCTGGAAATTCCCCCAGTTGCGGCGGTCCCGGCCACCTTCAAGTTAATGCTCTTCCAACTTCAGCAGAGTCAGAGTCAGCAATAACTCCCACCAGGTAACACAATTTTTCTGTTGCTTCTTGGTGCTTGTTTACCTTTTGTGGGTAACTGAGTTTTCTTCTACATCTCTCAAAATCTTTGTAATAAATTTAGTTTCCTGTTAAGTTTTCTCTCCTTACAGCGTCTAAAATGGCCCTGTGATTTCCTGGCTGGATACTGACGGAATCAGTGCTTAAACTGTACAAGAGTAGATAATAGAAAGAATTGAGTATCTTTGTGTGAGCAGAAATGTCCTGCTATCACCTGAGTTCCATGTCCCTCCCAAGTCCCTTACGTTGAAACTTAATTTTCAGTGAGACAGTCTCAGGATGTGGAGCCTTTGGGAGGTCACCAGGTCACCAGGACAGAATGTTCATGAATGAGAGTAGCGCCCACATAGACAAGACCCCAGCGAGAAGACATTATTAATGAGCCAGAAAGTTTCTCACCAGATTCACTGACTCTGCTTGCATATTAATCTTGGACTTCCCAATCTCCAAAACTGTGAGAAATAACTTCCTGTCATTCATAAACTAGCCCCCCCAAAAAACCCAAAAAACTACCCTGTTAATAGTATTTTGTTGACTAATACAGTCCTAGACAAAGTGTTAGCAAATTAATTTAGCATTATATTTAAAAAGATAATTCATGGTTACCAAGTTGTGATATTTCAGGATTGTTAAGGTTGTTTTCTACTCTCCCTGAGGTGGGGTTGGGGGGGGCAGGAACCACTGACTTATATGGGCTAATTCTGATAATCCTATTTGCTTGCTGGAGATTTTGGTGGAAAAGTCTAACCTCATTTTCATGGATGAGAAAGGAAAGAGATTTTGCTGTGGTCTCCTAGGAAGGAAATGTCTGAATTCATAAGAGAAAGCTACAAATAGTCAACTTCCTTCTCCCTAGACTGAAAATGAAAATCCATAATCCCAGTTGCTGCTCATCTCCATGCTGCGACCATAAGAGAAAATTGGAAGGAAACAGATCCATCGAGTATGGTGTCCCCAGACAGAAAGAAGCCAGGTCCTTCTCATCACACCACCAATTCGGAAGTCTATTCTATCCCTTGCTGTAAATCAATATATCATTTTTGAATTAAGAGCAGTTTGGGTTAGGTTACATGCTAGTTGAAACCGAAAATGATTTTTTTTTTTTTGGGGGGATTGAACTCAGAGCTCTAGCACTGAGATCCTCCCTTAGCCATTTTTTTTTTTGAGATGGGGTTTTTCTAAATTGCCCACGCTGAGCTCAGACTTGAATTTTCCTGCCTTAGACTCCCAGAGTGTTGGCATTACAGGCCCGCACCACCACGTTGGCTTGAAATTGAACATATTTTAACCAATACAAATTTTTGTATACAAGAATCAGATGGGTGTTTAGAGAAAGTAAACATTCCTAGATCTTGGAAATATTAAAAGGAGGACAACCAGTAACAAGAGATGACTACCTGAGGATACTCTGGATGGGTGACCATACTGCCATTGTCTGACACTGAACGCAAAGCTGCCCATACAGGTGAAGGACTTGGGGACATTTGGGACACTCAGCATACTAAATCATACACAAATTTCTCCACAGCCCCAAATCAGAGTGTTACATAATTTTGTGATATCCTGCCAAAAAAATCGTTTCAAAAATAATGACAGATCCTTGGAATTAGAAAGGTTAAGGTTGGGGGTTTAGCTCATGGTTAGAGCGCTTGCCTCGCGAGCATAGGCCCTGAGTTCGATCCCTGGCACCAAAAAAAACCCGAAATGTTAAGAAATATGTAATACTGATAATCAGCATCTTCATCAATTGAATGCAATAGAATAATAAAAAAGGAATTAGAATGTTTTACCTCAATTCTTAATCATTAATTCTCCTTTCTGAAGAGTCTAAAGAGCTTCAAAAACAGATAAACATTTCTAGCTGAAGGCTGAGTACAATTCTTTTTTCAAAAATACACACAAAGTGATTGTTCAGGAAAATTTTTTTCTTAGAGTGGTCTAAAATACCCAAAAATATCTTATTCAAAACTCTGAAGAGATTTTCAGCATTGTAGTGAATACTTACAGCCCTTCGAAGTCTAACATATACCTGGCATAACTTATTTAGGCTAATCAAAATTCAAATTAAAGTAGAAAAAGAGAGAAAGAATCATCCTCTCAAATAAGCAGTTCCTTTAAAGATATGAAATTGTGATTTGAATTAATAGTTTACTCTTGCCTCCCAGTTCTTCAAATTCTGTTCCTCAGCCCCTACTGCCGCCCGAAGGATGGCGTGGAGGCGAAACCCAGAACGTAAAGCAGGGAGACCCGAGAGGCTGTGAGCGCTCGTTGGTCGGTCCTGGGGTCAGAGCTCTGTTCACCCTGCTCGGATCCCATGTGCAGAAAGCTGAGGCTGTTTCTCTCTCTGAGCCTTCTAGCAGAAGATTTCGGATCATCAAAGTCAAGGGCGAAGTCTCAGAGACAAACCAAAGACTTCTGCAGTGCGGAGCACCCAAAGCAAGTTAGGGTGATGAGGAGGCCAGGATGCTTCTACACCTGAAGACACAGGTACTACCCAGCGGACCACAAGATGAAGTCACTCCTCGCTAATTAGTAACATGCCATGAGCAGATACTAACCCTTCATCATAAGATTATTTAATGTTGTTTATTTATGGATACCGTAGAAGCATCACAATTCTGGGGCTGTTAGACGGAAGAAAGCAATATCCTACTTAAGGATAGTGTCACCTCCTAGAAAAATAAAGTCACACAAGGGTAGTTACCTGTAGAAGAGAGTAATAGCTAGATAATAAATTTTTTTTTTTCAGTCTTTGGGCGCTGTATCCGGAAGACATCTGTATTTCCACGGCCACAGTGAGTTGACCAGAATGGTACTTAAGAGCTTTTGTTTCTGTGACTTTGGTCACAGAGGAGAGATTCATAGCAGTTTCGGGCAGACAGAAGATGTTTCCACTCAGTCAAAGCGTTCCTTCTCCCTGGGTTCCAATGTTGTCTTGAAGTACTTTCCAACCCGGCACCCCCAGCGAATACAGGTGGCCGATAGCAGAATGCCAAACTGCTCCTCTAGCATACACACAAGTTTTGTTCCTTTTATTAGAGCTGCAGACTCTTGAAACATGATTTTAAATACTAACTGAGGTTTTCAGGGACTTTGCTAGGAGGAGGAGGAGGCGGTACCCTGGGTTAATCTTTGGATAGAAAAAAGGTCCAGGGTAAATAAATAAATACATTGACATTCTGAATTAGACAGCAATCGTGTCTATTAGATTCTTTTTTAAATTAACTTTATTGGTAGGTTTTAGATACACATAATAATAACATTCATCATGTGGAATTTGTACCTGTACGTGCTATATTTTGATTCTTCTTTTTTCCCAATCCCCTTTCCTCCCCTCAATCCTTCTTCCCTTCCTTATTTATAAAAGTTTCATTTCCATTTTTCCTTCTATTCTTTTTTCCTTTTTGCCTCCTTCTTTCCTTCCTCCCTAGTTCCTCTTCCTATTTGGACATTTTCTTCCTATTTCACAATATGTATTACACATTTTGGTCTTATTTACTCTTTTGGTTTCTCATACCAGAGTTGATTCTTTAGAATTGTTCCTGAAAACTGAATTAACTGAGGACATGAGGATATTAGGGCTCCAAATGTGGGAAACCAGAGTCCCGTCAGTCAGGGTCTAGTCTGCAGCTTCCAGCCAGTGCTGACAGCGAGCCTTCCTCGAGGCCAGCGCGTCTCAGCTCCAAAGTACAACCGAAGTCCAACCCCTCATGCACCATTTAGTAAAATCATGTGAAAACGCCTTGAAAACAGGTAAGCATTAGACTAACTGTAACAATAAAGTTCACCTAACTTTTAAGTTTTTTAATTCCTTTTAAATTCCTGTTTTCTTTTCTAAGCTGAAATTAATTTTTGTCTAAATAGATTTAATGTAGAGACGCATTAAGAACCCACAGATCTACCCACATACAGTTGCTTATTAAATATGCAATTATGTGCCCAAAGGAAACCCACGGCTAACCAAGTAATTCTGAACCAAAAAAAAGTAAGAGTTTGAAATGGTAAAATCACATGAGGATTAACAAATAAAATTGTACCTCAACAAATTGTTTTAGATGATGCTGGGCATGTTCAGGAGCAGAAATACAAACTATAGCCCTCCGAGATTATGGGAGAGAATTAATGAGTAACTTGGCATGATATTAAGAATCTATCACCAAGATGCCGCCTACAAGGCAGCAAAACTTTTTAGTTGACAGATGGCTAACTATTTTGCTAGTTCTCTATCAAATTACAGAATAAACCATCTTTCAAAGGTCAACTATCTTCAATATTTATGACATGTGTTTTGCGAACCGAATATGTATTAGACTGAAAGTTCTGACAAGTAGTGTGTTAATAAGGGTAATGGGCAGCATATTGAAATTGTAGCTTGCAGTAAACTTGGGAGACTTGGTGACTCTCCGTGTAGAGGGAGGGAAAAGAGTGGACTGATGAACAGAGTATTTTCTTTTCCATTGAAATTTTCTGTATTGCTTGCCTACCAAGCACAAGGCCCTGAGTTCGATCCCCAGTACCAAAAAAAAAAAAAAAAAAAGAAAAGAAACTTTCTGTATTGTTGCATTTTCATACAGAAAAACAATAAGAATAATTAAAGGTGTTTACTGATAGCCTTCACTAACTGCACATCTTCACTAACTGCACATGTATTCTTACTACCCTATTCTGAACAGACTAAATGTATCATCTAATCTCGCGACCACTCTGTAAGGTGGTTTGGCAGAGGGACAGAGAAGGTACAGTAGCTTATTTGCTCAAGGACTTTCAGTTCTTCAAAGCTAGAGCCGGGTCTAAATGCAGGCAACGTAACTCAAGAACCCAAGTATTGACCATAATGCTTCACTGTGGTGGTTCATTTTATTTGTGGCCTTGGCAAATATACCTGGTGTGTGCTATTATTTATTTGGTCACTCATCACCATCTAAATATACCTGGTGTGTGCTATTTATTTGGTCACTCATCACCATCTAAATGGTGCTATAGAAGTATTTTTTTGAAGCAATTACCAATTAAAACAGTAGATTTTTAGGAAAGCAGACACCCCCTTCATGATATGAGTGGCCTCATCCAACCAGTTAAAGCCCTTAAGAGCCTTCCCAGAAGCGAAACTATTGTGCCACAAGACTGCAACACAGAAACGCGGTTTAAATCTTCCAGCCTGCAAGGGTGGGGTTCAATTTATCACACCAGCTCTTGCTTGATTTTCACCCTCCTGGCCTGACTTCAGACTTGATAGCTCATACATTGCAGGAGCCAATTCCTTAAAATAACTTCATTTTCTCCCTCTCTTTCTCTCTCCCCTTTCCGTGGCTCCTCCCTCCCCTCCCCTCCCCCTCCCCTTCTGCCTCCCCTTCTCCCTCTTCCTCCCCCCACTCCACTCTCTCCATCTCTACCTCCAACCTATTGGTTCTTTTTCTATGGAGAACCCTAATACATATGTATTTGTATAATCTGATGGTTCTATTATGTAATGTTATTTTATTCAATTCTCAGCAAAATCATATATGGTAGTTAAAACAAATATAAAGGAAATGCAGTCAACATAGGTGCATTATTTATACAAATCATAGGTCTAGTAAGTAATAATACCTGAACTAAAACACAGTTTAGCCAGCACATACATTATGTTTGGCTGGAACAGATGTGTTCTATTTCTATAGAGATTTGAGTTAGTTACCTATTACCTAGAACATATGACTCCCTGGCTTAAATTTTTAAAATTTATCTCGTATTACTTCTCAAAGAGGTAAGAGCTGCCTACCAGATAGTTCAAACAGGAAGAGAACTCTGATTTGAAAGTAGATAAATTCTACCTTGTGGCCACTTCCTGGGGATAATAAAATGCGCAAACAGTGAAAGATGTAGAATCAAGAAAACCAACACCTTCATTTCTTTAGTATTCAAATCCAAATGAAGATTCTATTGCAGTTTGTAGGCTTATTGTTTGAAATATGACCAAAAGAGTCATATTTGATTTTGAATACTAAGGAAATGATGGTGTTGGTTTTCTACATCTTTGACCGAGTCACTGAGCAGTAGTGCTATGCTAAAAGCCTGTAAAGTACCTCTAGCATTATGTTAGTCCTTACAATAACAGCTTTCTCCTTAAGTCGATTTACCATATCACCTATTCACTAGCCAAAATTTTATCTTTTATTATATGAATCATTCTACAAGGTGAGCAGGTATAAGGTTCCCCAAAGCATACCACAGTTAACACTACTTGGGTATAATGGACAGAGTAAGAGATTACAGTAGGGTGCATATACATAACTTGAGAGTGGTGTTTGCCAGCAGAAATACTGCACAAACTCTTTAAGAGATACCATTTGAAATCAAGTGACATAGTTGTGCAATAAGAATGCAGTGATGAGAGTTTATTATACGATTGTACTCACCAGCCTGTGTTCTGGCCAGTGAATTTTGCCACTCTTCCTACTTCCAATCCCCTCTGCTCGTCCGAGATCATCACATCTCACATCTATTTCATGAAAGAAACAGAAGCCATCAGCCTGGAAGTCCCTAACCACCACTTCAACACCCATCCTCTTTGCCCCGTTCACTGGAGAGCTGACCCTCTTCCTATCCAAAGACAAACTCACCTGCTTCTTGGCTTCATTCAAAAAGGGATTAATGTTCTGTATCAACTCGGCTATGCTGTGGTGCCCAGTTATTTGGTCACATGCCAGTTTTGATGTTGCTGTGAAGATATATTTTAGATATAATTAACATTTAAATCAGCGGATTTTTTTTATTAAAATTTACCCAAAATTACACAAATTTACAGATGAGGAAACAATCACCCTCCCCGAGGTGGATGGACTTTGCAGTTGAAGAGTTAAACAGAGAAAACAGAGGTCCCCAGAAGTGTCAGGATTGGTCCCGACAGTCTGCACAGTCTTTGGATTCAAGGATGCAGCATTAACGCCTGCTGCAATTTCCAGCCTGCTGGCAACTCTTCAAAATAATTGTCTTCATATGGGCTGGTAGTTAGGTCTATCAATCAATAGATAGATCTATCAAAAGGTCTACAGATGGATCAATCAACTTTCTTGGAAACCTGACATCAAGCCTTTCCAATATCTTTCACAGAACCTCTTTAAAAGCAGTATTTTTATAGCATGCCAGCTACTTGTGGCGGAAGCTCTTGCCTGCTGGATTTGAAGCCATCCCGACTTCAGCGCACCTGCAGGTCTTATCTGCAGCCCCCTTTTAGGGAATCCTTATTTATCTCTTTGCCTACTTCTCTCTCATATATGTTCTGCCTCTCCTTGGATTTTAAAGAAGTCAAGATTATCAGGTGAAAAATAGAATAGAATATGGATTTTTACATCCTCCCCAAATTAACACCTTCTTTCTCTTCTCTGCTTTACACTTTTTATAGTGATTCTGGTTTTTGTTTTTTTTTTTCTTTTGTGCCTCCTAATCACATGATTATTGGATAAACTGAAAAATGGATAAATGGAGAGTCTACTCAGTGCAAGAATTCTAGTGAGTGTGGGGACCATGAGGACATATAAATATTACTCTGTAAATAAATAAGGCATACACTGGTATAAATAAGCATATGTATAAATTCCCAGGTGATAGTTAAAAGTCAAGAGGTAAAGACGAGGGGTATCAAGGGGTGTGAAAGATAATAAAGGGGTGAGGATTGTTCAAAGGAGATAAAGCTTACATAAAGGTCGTTAAAGGACTTAAGAGTTCTTTCAGAGGAGAGAAGAAAACAGAGCTAAGTAAGAATAGAGAAGGCATCCAGAAATGTTTCGGGAGGTAGACAGAAGGTTGGGGATACAGCGATGGTATAAGAGAGAATGCGCCTCTCTAGGGGTGAATCCAGGTTTGTGAAGAAACTAATGAAGGGGAGAATATCTAAAAGTGCAGAAATGCCAGGGAGAATAGGAAAAAGGTATTTAGATGTTTACATCTACATAATTTTCAACTAGTAGGTCAAGGATGAATAGGCAGAGAAAAGTTAAAAAGAAAAAGAGGCGCAGAGGCAGAAGCTGGATTACTGTGCAGTCAGGAGCAGAGGAAGGAGCAGAGGAAGCAATAAGTACTAAATATTACTTCAAGAAAATGGAACCAAGCAGAGCCTCAGAGTGCCTCTGATGCGTCACCACCCCAGCAGCTCGTGTCCCCATCTGTCTCTAAGGCTGGCTGCTCTGCACGCCTGCGCTCTGACCTCCCTGGCTCCTTTCATTTTCCTGCAGCGACTCTCCTGGGCCTTGCTCGATCTCAGTGACTCCGGCAGCTCCGTCCTGTGGGCCGCCTCTTGTTGCTTCAGTGAACGTGGGGGACACACGGCAGGTGCCCCAGTAGTAGGAGCCTCGCCCTGGAGTGCAGCGAGTTTCCTTCTTACTGCTCTCATACCTAGAGCAAATTCTTCAAATCCACGAGCCTCAGTTTCTTCATTTGTAAACATGGTCAGCACCTTCCCTGCTGGTTAGTTGTAAGACTCACAAGAAGTCAAACCTCTTAATAATTACGCAGGCATATGTAGGCAACTAAGTTCCTGGACCATTTTATTATGAAACCAAATTAATGTCCCTACTGCACTGCCTTTATTATTTCACGTCCATGAGCAAAAATTGTAAAGACCCTACTATTTCTCATGACTTTAAATGTAAATTTCCGTCTCCTAAACTAGGAGCTCTTAAGCCGGGAGCTCGGCTTAGTCATTTTAGCCCCCACAGTGAACAACTTAACACATTCATTTGGCACCACCTTCCTTCACCTGGAAAATACTCGGGTTTATTAAATTGTCACTGGGACAGATAAGATGCTTTTAGCTTCAAGTAAAAGGAGGTATATCAGGCAACGACTACAAGACAAATGCTTATTCACATAACAAAACTGGGAGGCAGCGAGTTTATAGGTTAATCAGTCACTCAGAAGTGTCAAGCTCTTTTTTTCTTGAACTCACCATCCTCCACATGCTGGACTCTGATCTCCAGGCTCGCTCCCTCTCAATTCAAACAACCACTTCAGCTTTGAGGCCTCCGCAGTACAGCCGCACTCAACAGTCAGCAGGGCGGAGAGCTGGCGTTGTGCTTTGTCTCTCTCCCCCTCAGCAGCCTCTTGCTTTGTCTGCTTGGTTCATTCTCTTTCAATGTAAATGTAATAGGCATGAAGCCCCTCAGTTCTCCCTTGGGCTTTCTGCGCTCTTTTTTCTCCTCGATGTCTATATGTACTCAAGCTTTTAAAAGATAGGTGCTGGGCTGGGGATTTAGCTCAGTGATTAGAGTGCTTGCCTTGTAAGCACAAGGCCCTGAGTTCGATCCCCGGCACCACAGAAAAAAAACAAAACAAAACAAAAAAAACTAAAAGATAGGTGCTGAGAGTCGACAACTGGCTCTCAGTCCAAATCTGCTCTCTGAGCTCCATGTTCACACGTTCAGTTTGTATCTCCACATGGTGTCACACTGTGTGCAACATTTTGCGGCTTTCTTTCCTCATTCAGTATCATGTTTTTGAGAATTATTCCTGTTGTCTATGAGAATTAGTCCATTTTATAATCCAATATATCAATAAACAGCATCTTCACTATCTCCTTGTTTTGGGACAGACGTTTCCTCTTATTTTTACAAGCAGAGTGGCAAGTAATTTTAGTATATCTGACTGACATACTATTACAGAATAGGGAATATTCACCTCCCAGTATAACTGCCTCTGTCCATTTCACATTCTAATTGTGCAAAATAGTCTTCACACTTATTCTTGGAGGCATACAAATTCAGAAATGTTACTATTTCTTTGGGACTTGAATTGTTCCTCCATGTACAGCAATCATGTTTGTCCCCAGGAACGACTTTCCCCTCAAAGTTCATCTTAATGTTCGTATAGATACACCAGCTTAATTTTGATTATCTGCTCTGCTTTTCCTCATCAAAATAACATTGAGTTATTTTGTTCCTTTGTGCAAATATTCCTCTTTAAGGGGACTTTCACTGGTTATTTAGCTTCCATCCTTTATCTGGAGAATCTTGTTCATTGTCATTCCCATAATTACTGAAATATTTGGATTTATTTCTATTCTCTCTCTCGGCCTTCTATTTAAATTGTGTTTATCTTTTCCCAGTTTCTCTTGTCATCATTTAGATACTACACCATCAACTTGTATCACTTAAGTGATGCTGAAATTATTAACGTGTATTTGTTTAAACACAAACTAAAAGTAATTGATAATTCAATACTTTCCTTATTAAATTATGCTTGTTATGGATGTTTATAATTTTACTACAGCTTTTGTAATAATGTAAATTAATAACATTATTGCTATTATTCTATGTAACAGTGCTTCTTTATAGTGACCCACATGTGTACTAATTTCTTTGTCCAACATCACTACTGGAATCATATTTTCCTTTCTGGCTTTTTCCCTGCTTATATCATTTAAAATATTTTTATTCATCATGGTTCTGACAGTGATAAATCCTTTCAATGTTATATAAAAATCTGTTTTTTAACCTTCTTTCAGAATGGCAGCTTGGATAATTTATTCCTGATTAACAGTTAATTTGAAGAAAGACCGTAAAAAATTGTCTTTAGCCCTTATTCTGCTTTTGGAAGTATATTTCGACACAATTTTTGTTTTCTTTAGGGTAATCTATCTTTTATCTGGTTGTCTTCAAGATCTTCTCTTTCTCTTGGGAATTCTGCAATTTTACTTGACAGATTTAGATGTGACATTTTTATTTAACCTTCTCATGAATCGTAGTATTTCTTTAATTTAAGGCTTTATATCTTTCATCAGTTCTGAAAAATCTTTCATCATCATCTCAATGAAAATGGTTTCTCTCTTTTTCTTTCACTCACTTCCTTCTACAACTCTGACAATCCTGGAATTCTCCTTCTAACCTCCATGTCTCTTCATTTCTCCTACATGTTTTCTAATTCCTTATGACTCAGTACTATATTCTGGGTAATGCTCTTCACTCTAACTCTGTTCACTAATCTTTATTTAGTTATACCTTTTTTTCTTTAACTGAATTTTCCACTGAGATTTTAAGAAATTCAATCTAACACTTTTTCAAATGTGCCTTTTCTTCTTAGTGGCCTGTTTTCTTATAACTTAGATTACACATATTCTATTGTATTAATTTGGGGTAAATCTGTTTTATGGGCTCTACCAGAGTGTGTTTGGAGCTGGAATTCTTCAAGTACCAATGTTAGGCTTGCTGACTTTTGCATGTGGTAGATTATTGCTGAACAGGGGGCTTGATGGTGCCTCTCTAGAGCAGTTTTACACTTGTTTGTCCCACACGCCCCTAGAATGTCACTCTAAGGGCTTCAATTTTTATGCAAAAAATTTCCATCAAGATTTCTGGGCTTTCTGAGAAGCTATAATTTTGAATCTTTGTGCATGAAACACAAGTTTGCAGTTTAGAGTATCAGAAAATTTTTCTTTTATTTTGGCTGCTACTTTCACCTTTGATGTTTCCTTTCTATACTACTGAGGTGGTTTTTCTTAGAATGTCCTTTCTTCAAGGAGTCCCCGGAAGTTTAGTATTTTGGGGTTCCATATTTATTCAGAGGCCTCAGATTCAACCTTCCTCTCTTCTTCTGAATACAAATCTTCAAAAGTAACTTGTACTCACTTCGGCAGCACATATACAAAAGTAACTCGTGTGGCCGCTACACTCTGAGCTTGTGGACTACTGGACAACTGGGAGGAAGGAAGCTTCCAGGCAGCAACGGCAGCGTGTGACCTTCATACACTTCACTCCGCCCCCAGAGTAGTCACTATGCCTCCTTGATGCCCAGCTAATAAATAAATACACATTTTAAAATATGCAAGTTTTTAAATGCATATTTAAAACATCATTACCTAGAATTTGATAGGTGTTGGTAATAGAATTTTCTGCTTTTCCTTGTTCTTCATTTGTTGTATCTCTTTATATTCCTGTCATTTCTTTAGGGCTGAAAAACAAAGCCACTTTCCTCATTATAGAAGCTAACTTTAAGGCAAAGAGCAAGACCAAGCTGTCTCTGTGTGTGTGTGTGTGTGTGTGTGTGTGTGTGCATATGCACACACATGTACACAACACAAGTGTGACTTTTGTGAATATAACTTCTCCATCAGAGAAGAGTTTCCCGAGGAGTAGGGTTTTGAAAGAAAAGTTAGCTACAGTGGCAGAATCTGCCTGTTGGAGGCAGAGGACATGGCATGTCCAAATGCCTAAATACTTAAAAGAACAAGGATTATTTGGAGATCTGTGAGTGGGTCTGCTCTATAGGAGCATAAGCTAGACATGAGGAAATGGCCAAAGCCAAAGACGGAATCATGACAATTCATTTTAATTCCATGCTAAGAAGCTTATATATTATCCTAAAGACAATTAAAATCCTTTGAAGGATTTCCTAGCAGAAAAACGGCACAATGAGATTTCCTTATAGAGTGACAATATGCAATACAGACACAAGAAAAGATACCATCATACTCATCCACATCTGATTCTCCAAACCATAAAGGGTCATCTGGTGACACATAATGTCAGCGCAGGATGGGGTAGGGAAACAGACATGGTTCTAGTATGCCTGATACCAAGGACATAAAAACCAAAAGAAGAATCAAGTGAGAAGTTAGGCAGAGGGTCCAAAGTTCAAAAAAGCCAGGAGACAAGCCATGACCTCAATGAGCCAGTATCCAAATCTGGTTATGGAGCCAAGAAATCTGGTCCAGGAAGGTATAGAACAACCCAAATAAATGGAGAAAACAGGTAAGAGAGTTCGGCACTGTCAACTATGATGTGTTGTAGCCAGTAACAGGGAAGCTTGTAGATCCATCTGTTTTCACTCATTTACATGGGAGGTAGACATGGCCACTGCTTACGTTACTCCCTTTCTGATCGGGTCTATCTGGCCCATTGGCATTACTGAAAACTCACTCTTAAATACAATCAATAACCAAAAGACAAACAAATGTAATGATGCATAAACAATGTATCACAGTGCTTCGATTTGAAAGAAATAACTCTTTATTATAGCTATAGCAGTGTCTCTGTGGACACAAAGGCAGACCTATCACATGGGGCGAGAAGCAGTGCTCCTGCCAGAAGCAATCTGGGCTGTCTGGATTCCCATTTCCTCTGTGAGCCAAATCTGGCCTCTAGATGCCAGCAGGCGTTTGTCACTCTATTGCTACTCGAGAGAGAGAGAAACAGCATGAAGGTGTGGTGCTCCAGGTTTAAAATAAAACCCACTTTATACCAGATGAGCTGGAGTTGGGGGTGCGCCAGGAAAACAACTGCTGCTTCAAATTTTTATGTCATTTTGGGAAACACAGGCTGTTTCTTCCCTGTCCTGGCAGCAGTGTACCTCTAACCCTAATTAAATACCCACAGTGGTGCATGCCTGAGGGCCCTGAAATTTAAATAAAAGAGAAATAATAATTTTATGTTGTAAAATCAATCAACAAGAGACTTCCCGTTTTTCCATCGTTTTGAGCTGTGGTGATTCCTTTGGTGCTCAATTATGTTACATTTTTAATATGAACAGTTATATCGAAGCATATATTGCACATATTGTAATTATCAAATAGACTCTTGATGGTTGTACAGACAAATGATTACCAAATTGTAATACAAAAATATAGGAGTCAAAATAGGAGGTGAGAAGATAAAGACTCTTTAGCTACCGTCTCAAGGAGTTTGCAAAATGACACAGTGTCCCATAGAAGTACAGCATAAGACACAGCATTTAGGTGCCAAAATAGGAGCATGAATAATTGCTAAGCAGGCATGGAATTCAATATGGAATGTGTTAAGCTTGAAATGCAGAAACATAAACTCATGTGAAAATTTGATTAGGCAATTAATTGGGAAGTAGGAACAGAATTGGATGGCGTCAAAGCTGAATATGAGAATGGCCATGCAGAGGGGACAGACTAAAGCTTCTAGAGTGAAGGTGGGTGCTGAGGGGAAGCACCAGGAAAAAAGAGGCAAGAGAGCTGAACCCCAGGAAGGTCCTCCTGGAGAGAAGTGAAAAGAATGCAGTCGGGAGAGGAGGTTTGGGAATGTGAGAAGGGGCTCCCTGAGGTGTGAGATTTGGGGCCCTCACCAAGACAAAGGCAATGAGAATGCAAAAGTACAGGAAAGGTGCAATTCAAAATGTTTGCAAAGTTAATGACTCGATCAGAGAGAAGCCGGTTACAATCTGCAGGAAAATGACTTCAGGAAACAGGAAAAGAGAAGGAAAGTTATCAAGGGCTCAGCGGTGAGTGGGAGCTTTAGAAGTATGAACTATCACGAAATGCAGTAAATGTTTCAATTTTTAAAAATTCATTCCAGTAAATTGCTATTAACTTCCACCCATTACTTCCTCCCGCTTGGAACGGTCTTCTCCCCTGCACTTGTCGCTTTCTGAAGCAGATCTGGAAGTCCTCTTTCATGAGCGTCTTTAGTGGCACTGTGGTGGCTTCCTCAATGTCCTGAACTGATTCAACATGTTCACTTTTCGTGGTCATTTTGTCTTTGGAGAACAGCCACAAGTCATAAGGTGCCAGATCTGGTGAATGAGGTGGCCAAAGACACATTTAATAATATCTTTATTTGACAGAAAGTGCTGTAAATGTTGCAAGCTGATTCAGGACACTAGGGCCACCACAGACACTGATGAAAGAGAACTTCCAGAGAGGCTTCAGAACATCGCGAGACAATAGGGTGTGTTCAAAGCTGGGGGAATATATTGAAGGGATTAATTGCAGTATGTCTTTTACTGTAACAATTTTTTGAATTTTTAATTTAAATAGGGGAAAACTTCCTTGGTATCCGTTTGGGCAATGATTTCTTAGATGTGATACCAGGGCACAGCAACAAAAGCAAAATTAGGCAAATGCAATTACGTAAAACTAAGAAACTTCTGCGCAGCAGATGCATAGGTACCAAATACCCACCGCGGATGTCAATATCACATGCCATAAATACCATGTTTCCCTGAAACTTGGACCTAGCTGGAAAATAATCAGCCTTGAAATTTAGAGATCAAAATTGCCAGCCCCATCAGCCTTTCCTCACCTTACCTGCCATTGCTCTTCTCTTGCTTGGTGACTACTCTGGAAGGCAGGTAAAACAAGGATAGATCTTAGTTTCAGGGAAAGTGGGGCCGGGCCAAGAACAACAATAACAAAAATGAAAATGGGGAAATGGGATTTAGAGATAGAGGGACGGAGGTGGGTGGGTAGAAGAAGGGGTTTTGAAAAAGTAAAGAGCTGTGTGAACATAAACTTCATGTATTGCAAATATGTACTAATAAAATGGAAATTAAAAGAGAAACAATATACAGAACTGGAGAAAATATTTGTAAACCATATACTCTCTGATAAGGGTTTATTTTCCAGAATATATAAGGAATTCTTAAAGCTCAATAGCACAAAAAATAAATAACCTTTTTTGAAAATGGGCAATGGACTTGAGTAGACATTTCTCTGAAGAAGACATACAATTGACTATCAAATATGTGAAAAGATACTCAACAGTACTAATTATCAGGAAAAGGCAAGTAAAAGATACAGTGAGTTATCACCCCACACCTGTTAGGATGGCTAGCATCAAAAAATCCAAAAGCAGACAATAAGAAGAGTTGGTAGGTTTGGAGAAATTATAAGCATTTACACTCTGGGTGGGAATGGTGCTGCGGCCTACTGATATGGTATGGACATTCCTTACAATGTTGAAAATAGAACTATTGTGTAGTAGCTGCTTTTCTAGAGTTAGTGGTTTGCAAGACAGCAGATTTAATACAGGACAAAGCACAAGTTACAACTTTCACACACACACGCCAAATGCAGGAAGAGTGCCGAACATCTACCTACGCTCTGGAGGCCCAAAAGATCCAATCGAGGGCTGGGAGCCCACGGCAATGTCTGGTGTACATCCGTGTCTGTACTAAAAGCCTGAAGAAATCTATGCTGGAGCCAGGACACAATGCTTACAGCAGAGACGAAGACCAGAGCTCACCTGAAGCAAACAGCAGCCGTCCCTGAAGACAGCAAGCCCCAAGTTACTTCTGCAAGGAGCACAGCCAAGTTCTCTTTGGGAGAACCAGATGCAAGAGAGATTCTCCCGGGAAGCAACTGCCACCTAGCGCCTGCTCCCACTCTCCTTTATGTTGTGTCGGCAACAATCCTCAGGTGGATCCTCTACGCCCAGAATCACACCAACGCAGTTCAGCTGGGCGTTCCCGCTCAACTTGACCACAATAATAAATCCACCACATACTGTAAGACGCAGCATTCCTACTTCTCAGTACATATCCAAAAGAACTGAAGTCAAGATTTGGAAGAGGGGCTTGCTGCATTTGTACATCATTCAAAATTCAACCATACAGAAATAACTCAAGTATGACCCGATAGCTGGATGAAAAAAGAAAAGGAGACACACACACACACACTCACAGAAATACTAGTCAGCCTTTAAAAAGAAATTTTGCCACTTATAACAGTATGTATGAATCTGGGAGACATTATGCAGATGTAAAAAGGCAGTCATAGAAGGACAAATACTGCATGATTCCAGTTATATGAGGTTTCTATCATAGTCAAATCCTAAAAGCAGAAAATACTATAATACTGTTGCCAGGGACAAAGGTGGTGGTTTAAAGGGGATTTGTTATGCAAAATGAATGAATCGTAGAGTTCTGTTGAACAATGCAGTGCCTCAAACAACAAATTATTGTGCACTTCAAAATTTGTTGGGAAGAAAAAAAACTTGTTATAAAGATAAATCTCATATTGAGTTTTCTTACTACACAAACAAGGAACCCAGGAATCATTGAAAAGGGTTGGATTACTCTGCTTTTGGTGAGCACATGTACATACATAGTTTCAAACTCATCAAACTGTACACATCAGGGCTGGGGTGAAACTCATTGGTAGAGCAGGTACTTAGCACACAGGCCGTAGGCTTCAGCCTCACAAGCACAAAAATTGTAAATCTTACACATGTGCGGTTCCTTGTACGTTATTTATACATCAATAAAGCTGTCAAAAGAAACAAAACAAAATAAAATATAATGAAAAGTCCTTGTTTGGATTCTGATTTGAAGAAAAGAACTTTTAAAAATATTTTCTTAGACAATGGGATACTGTACTTTGATTTTGGACCGGGTTTCACATAGTAGCAAGGAATTTGTGTTCTTTTTGTTACATTCCATAATGGCTTTGGAGTTATGAAAGATACTGTCCATGTATTTTATAAATGCATATTGATATATGTAAGAGTGAAATGTTTTAAAATACTTCAGCAAAAAGGAAAAATGAAAAAAATATTTACAACTTCACCTTGAGTGGTGGGTAAACTACAAAATTCTATTTTTCTTTATGCCTTTATACAGAAACAATTGAAACAAATATAAGTTTAAAAATTCCAAATATCTGTGGTAGCCAAAAATGAGGATGCTAATATCTGTGTCTGCCAGTCTATTGACATTTTTCTATGACTTCCACTCATTCTGATTCCCTGAATTGATGGCAGGTGAATGGATCATAACTAAAAGTTGAGATCCAATTCTGTGCACCAACCAAAGAAATAAAAACTAATACTACCTTGGATGAAAATTATCTATGTATTCACAAAGCATAATAATTTTAATTATGAGTTGAAAATTTACCACTCATCACTGGCCAGTAATCCTTCTGGTAATTTAAGGGAATACACTGCTAGATATGTGGTTATTCCTTTATTGTTTACACAAATTAGAAGTACTGTGTCTATTGAATTGGAAGGTGGCCATTCATGATATTGTAAAGCTCTAATTCAGATGTGAAACTGTTTAAAATAACAAGTAGATAAATGAATCATTTTAGATAGTAGCCATCCCAATCTGACTGCTGGTTCTAAGAGAACCTCAAATAAGGAATTGATTTTTGGCAATCTCCAAATTTAATCTATTTAATAAGGATTGACAAGTCTCTATTTATTCTTACATATTGAGTATAAGATAAAAGTGACATTTCAAAACAAAGAAAAGATGGATTATTTTTAAATAGAGATGGAATAATGGTCAGCAATTTGAACAACAAATATAACTGAGTTTTCCCCTTATTCTTTTCACAAAAATAAATTGCAGGGACTCAAAGCTTTGTACTTAACAACATAAAAGAATTATTTATAATTTTGGAAAATACAAGACCTTTTAATGCCAAACACAAAATTCAATACACCACAAAGAAAAGAATGAATAGATTAGTCTATGTACAACTGTAAAATTCTTCTGAGGGAAAAATAAACATAAAGAATGTGAAATCCAAATTAGAAAAACTGTGAAAGAATATTTGCAACACATATGACAGACTAAAGGTTTTTTTCTAAACATGTAAAGAGCATTCACAAGCCAAGTCATAAAAAATAAAGTACCCGAAGAAAATGAGCAAAGGACATAAACATTACCAAGTCAAGATGCTCAAACACAAGCTTGAAAATGCAAATTAAATTCACAGCGAGAAAGCATATTAACCCAATAAAATGTGTAAGAGTTAAATTGTTTGATAGTACACAGAGTTAGGGAGGTTGAGGGGAAACAGCAATTCTTACAGAATGTTGTGAAGAGTGGCTACAAGTTCTTTTGAAGGCAATTTGGCAGTATCTACCAATATTTTATACTCATATCCTTTGATCTAACAATTCCACTACTAGGAATTTTCAATAGATATATTCATACAGATGGTCCAAGAAATATGGACATGGATGTTTCTTGAAGTATTATTTAAAATAACAACAAAAAGCCTGAGTATATCTTCAAATCCACTAGTAAAAGGTTTGCTTAGTAAATAATTTAGTCACAGAAAGAAATATTTTACAGCTATTAAAATGAATAATGTATTTATGTACCGCTGTACCTATAAGATCAGATGAAGGACACACAAAAATATTTTGGGAAGAGAATGTCTGAAGAAGTGATTTTTAGACCATACCTAGTTCTCTTTGTAAGCGACCAGAACTTTGTTTAGGTTTAAGTATACAAGATTTACTTGCTAAATTTTCTCTCATAAAATTCCTGGAAAAGATGTTGAGTAACAACAGAAAGAAGAGATAGCTTCAAGCCAGTGAAGTCCCTGAAAACAGTGTGCAACCCAGAGCTAGCCTATACGTTTGGGTAGTGGTGTGCACTATTAAGATACTCAGCTCTGTCCCCGGATGTACAGATGGGGACCTAGAGGTCCAAAATATTTATGGAACCAGTAATGACTGGTGTTCATTATCACAACACATACAGTGTTAACAAATTGTAAAGCATACATACTTTAAAGTAATTTAACTTTTAAGTCAGTACCACATACATAATTCATGAAATTCTTTGCATTTTGCTCTGAAATGATATTTAAATCATGAGATGTATTCCTCATAATTATAGGTTATTCTGAATAAAATGACAGCTTTTTGTACACTATTCAGGCTGCTATTGTTTCATTATTGAAGAGATTTCTCTATGAATCACAGAAATAAAGTTAAATCGATCCCAAGATTACCAACCTTCAAAGCCACAGGACATAGTACTTGTTCCCTGAAGACAGCGACTTTTCTCCCAGAGTTTATTATACAACTTGCACTTACTAGGTGCTCAATAAATACCAGGATGGTTCGTTGTTAAAGGAGATAGGACTGAGTGAAAAGATCTTGGTTTGAGGAGTGAGACAGAATGGATTCCAGGCCCGACTCTTCTACTTATCAGCCATGAGACTTACATCAAGTCCGGTTTCTCATCTGTGGGTGAGGTAAATACCTCTGGGCTTCATAAGTGTTTTTCTTTCATTAGGGGCATATACAAAGTGTGATTAATGAGAATCACTCAAATTTCACTGGAGTCTTTTCTACACATGGAAACAACACAACCTCAAAACTCTGCCCAAGTATTCCGGAAATCCTCAACAGATCTCACAGAGCAAGCCTGACTCCTGCCTCATTCCGCGGGTACTGTGATTCCCCACCTCGCCTTCCCTTCTCCTCCGGGTGCCAGCCCTGCCCCTCTCAGCCCCAGGCATCTGGCAGTACTGTCCTCCCAGCACTTAGCCTGTCTCCTGTAACCACACTTCTGCTTCTGCTACCAACTTCCACTGCGCCCCGTGGTGCTGCTCCCAGACAACCGAGCGCAGGGCTCAGGGCTGCTTGGTTATCTGTAGTGAGGAGTGCGCTTCCCTTGGGCAGCACCTTGGCATTCCCCCAAATACTGTGCTTTTTAAAATTAATTGTATTGGTACACTTTTGATGTACATAATGATGACGCTCATCATAGGGAATTTGTACCTGTGCATAATGTATCTTGATTCTCTTTTTCCTCATTCCCGTCCCCTCCCTTCAACCCTTCTTCCCCTCCCCATTTCCAAAAGCTTTGTTTCCATTTTTTCTCCTATTCTCTTTTTTCTTTTCCCTTCCTTCCCTTCTCCTCCCCCCTCCCTTGGTCCCCTTCCCATTTGAATACTGTACCTTTTTATACTAATAATGGAATTCTTTATTTTTCTTTCCCTCCCTCCCTTCCTTCCTTCCTTTCTCTTTTTCCCACCTTTTCTTCTTTTTTTCTAATTTACAGAGTCCCGGCTTTCCATATGACCAAGGGTTCGATAGAAGCTGTGTTAAAAGTTACTAGCAAGTGATGGATCTCACGTCGTGTTTAGAATTCCTCTCCTTTTCCAAGTATTTTTTTATTACTGGTTCAGCTTTATATGGTTGGCTCTTTATTATGATTAGTTCTACATATCAACTTTACTGGCCTAAGGGATGCCAAGATAACCGGAAAAATATTATTTCTGGGGTATCTCTGAAGGTGTTTCCGGAAGAGATTAGCATTTGAATTAGCAGAACAGGTGAAGGGAACGATGCTCCTGACCAGTGCAGGTGGGCATCAACCACCCATTCGGGACCTGCCGAGAACAAAGAGGCAAAGGAATATGGCGGCTGTGCTGTCTACTTAAGTGGGGACAATCATCTTCTTCTGTCCTCAGGGACTTGGACTCAGACTGGGCCTCTGTCCGCTCCTTTGGTTCCCAGGTCTTTGGTTTTAGACTGGACCAGCACTTCCGATTTTCCTGGGTCTTCAGCGCACTGAGGGCAGGTCATGGGACAAAATCATGTCAGCGAATCCTTCAAAATAAATCTCTTCTTGTAACAGCTGATGTGGTCTTCCCTGAGGACATTCCAGGACCCCTCAGGCATCAAAAGTCACAGGTGCTCGGGTTCCCTATATAAAATGGCACAACGTGTGCATACAGCCTACACACATTCTTCTGTACACTTTAAGACATCTCTGTTATTTTAATACATAAAGCAATGTAAATGCTATGAAAGTAAATGTTAAGCTTTGTTGTTTAGGGAACAATGACAAGAAAATATGTATGCATTCAGGACAGACACAATTTTAAAAAATATTTTAAGTTCATGAATGGTTGAATCCACCTCCTTACCCATGGGTTCTGGTTGATACGGACCCCAGAGATGTGGAAGACTGACGAAATACACTATTGATTCTTTCTCTGTGGAACTCTGATTAATATGATTGTTTTTCTTTAGGAAATTATTTCTCCCAGAATACAGTTCCACTTCCATGAAAATAGAATACTGTCAGTCCCAATAGCTGGTTTGCCACATAGGCTGTATACAATTTGAGATGCTCTATGTTCAATATGAAATCCCCACTGAACACAGAATACACTGTTCCTCAAACTATAGGGTTTTTGTAATATTTTAAACTTCTTAATAGGGTTGTTGGAATATGAAAACAATTATTAGCACATTGGAAACAGTGTTAGCTAGTAGTATTAATAGCAGTAGTAAATGGCACTTTTTATTACATTTGTATGATTAATTTAAGATAATTGTTAGCATACTTATGTTCAATTTAAATTCCTTTTGATGATTTTTAATGTATTTCTCCTTCAATGTTTATTTTTACTACACATCTTCATATCAATAACTTACAGGGTAATGGAAGAAAAGGTGCAAATTACGCTCATTTATCCTCAAATTAAGGATTTTTAAAGGAATTATGTTCCACCTAAATTTGTAATAAAAAATTTAACTGTTTGCTGTTGTATATTAGTATGGATATTTTTAAAAATAATATGGAGCTACCTCAAAAAACAAAGCAGAAGTCCATTTCTGGGTTTATATCCAACAGAGTTCCAATCAGCATGTTAAAAAGATGTTTGCACTCTCCCATTTATTGCAGCATCATTCACAGTAGCCAAGATTATGATGGAGTACTGCTCAGCCTTTAAAAAGCAGAAAATTCTTTTATTGCAGCAGCATGGATGGTTCTAGAGGGCATCATGCTGAGTGAAATAAGCCAGCCGCACAAAGACAAAAGCCACATGATCTCACCTATATGTAGAATTAAAATGTCATTGTGATAGAAGTGGAGAGTAGAACGGTGGTTACCAAGGCCAGGGCCAGGGCATGGACGGGAAAAAGGCGGAAGTTGGTCAACGGGTATGAATTAGCTGGGAGGAATAGGTTCTGGTGATCTACTACACAGTGTGATGAGTGTAGTTAGTAATAAGTTATATAATAGCAAAATAGCTAAAAGAATGAAATTTAAAAATTCTCACCACAACGAAACGATAAATATTTTAGGTGTTGATTATGTTAATTAGCTTGAGTCAGTCATTCCACAATGTATTCATGTGTTGAAATATCACATTTTACCTCATCAATGGTTATAATTATTACTTGTCGATTAAAAAATACAACTTAAAAATTAACTGTAAATTCATAGGCATGAATAAATGGAAGGAAGTTTGCTTTGAAAAATAGGAAAAAAAAACATGAAGATTTAACTGGTAAATAAACTTTTATTGAGTGCTGTTTACTCATCACTAAACTTTGGCATCTGAAAATCTGTAACAGTATATCAGGCAAAAGCAATGGTAATAAAGACTGGATTGGATACAATGTCGTGGGGAGAGCAGGACTAGAAAGAAGTCAATGCAGGGACCCAACAAGATGGAAGATGTCAGTGTGGGATGATGGAGACTCTTCAACCAAAATTCAGGAGATCTGCACTCTGGTTCTAACTTTCTCCACTTATTGGAACGTTTAGGAAATCACTGATCTCATATCTTAATTGTTTCAATTCAGTTACCTCAATTTTGAAATGAAGAGTTCCATAAAGTCATCTTGAAAATTTTTCAAGGCTGTAAAATTTATATAATTATTATTTTAAGGGCTTATAATCATATACTTTGTTCTCTGACATTAATAAAATTAAAATTAATAACAGATAATGAGAAAATTTCCAGGTGTTTGACAATTAAGTAACACACTTCTCAATATCTATGGATCACAGAGATATCACAATAAAAAGTAGAAAATTCATGGCATGCTTCTAAGGCAAGATTGGCAAATAAGTTTATAATTGTAATTTCTTATATTAGATGGAGGAAAGGTCTCAAGCATATAAGAGTTCCCCTCTACACTAGTCAGCTGTCCCCTTCCTGGACACACTAACCCAACGTCTACAGTTTGAAAGAGAAGTGTAGTCTGGCTTAGGTTTTGAGAGGAGTCAGCTCACCCTTGGCTGGCTCCAAGGCAGAAACATCATGGTGGAAGGACATGGCGGAGCAAAGCTGCTTATTTCATGGTGGATAGAAAGTAGAGCAGGGTAAGAGTGCTCAGCTGGAAGATCGAGGGCCCAGATGTGGACCCCCGAGGCCACGCCTCCATGGCCCACCCAGACACACCCAGAAGTGTGCTCCACCAATCCCAGAGCAGATCCCAAAGCCAGTCAAGTGGAAACCACCTTAACCACTGTCCTCTCTCGATGAAGTAGTAAAAGAAGAGGAAGATAAAGCCAGTGCAAATATAATAAAGCCAAGAGCAGAAATCATTAAATATGAAATAGAGAATATCAATGAAACAAAATGCTGATTCTTTGAATAAAGCTGATAAACCTCTAGCAGGACTGACAAAAATAGAAGTAATAAATTAGCAGTATCCAGATGGAAAGCATGGCTATTACTACCAATACTTTAGCCATTAAAAGGATAGTAAAGAAACACTACAAAGGGCTTTAGGTAAACAAATTACAACTTAGGAGAAATGTACCATAGTCTCAAAAACTGGAATTCCTAAAATGCAACTAAAATGAAATAGTAGTCTAAGTAGTCATGTAGACATGAAAAAAATTGAAACCATGTTTTAAAGGTTAAAAATCATCACCAGCCCCAGATGGTCTCACTAGAGAAGTCTACCAAACATGTAAAAGAGAATGGAAGACCTAGAAATATATCCACATATGTGCTCCACTGATTCAACAAGTCTCAAAAATTACTCACTGGAGGAGTGAAAGCTTTTGCAACAGTTGTTGCTGGAGCACTTGAACACAGGAGAAGTTTGATTTTTTTTAAGTGTGTATTTAAATTTTAAAAATTGTAGCAGTGAGAGACACATTGCCATTAATCTCTCTCAAAATATTTCCCCTCACTTTGAACACACTTATCCCGTCATTCTTGCCACTTTCTGAAGCAGTTCTGGAGGCCTCTTTCGTGAGTGTCCTTAGTTGTGCTGTGGCGTCTGTCTTGATGTCCTGAATCAATTCAAACCCTTCACCTTTCAAGGTGAAGTCAAAGTCTCTTTGACTTTCGAGGAAGAGCCAGAAAGTGGATCGTGCCAGTCCTAGTGAATAAGACAAATGAGGAGGAGACATAACATTTTTACCAGTTTACCTTTCCACTGAATGGCTCTCGGCAGCCGCATTCACCATGTTTTTGGTCACATCCCATAAAGACCTCATGAAAAATTAAGACTTTTGCACAGGAAAATGCTTTGCTTAGAGGACAAAAAGGCAAACTTCAGTGTGGTACATAGTTACAAAGTACATGTCTGACAAAGACTAGTATCTAGAATGTACAAAGGTCTCTTCTCTCAAAACTCAACAGTTAAAAATTGAATTGATAATTGCACAAAAGAACAGACATTTCAACAAAGAGGATATACTGATAATAAATTATGAAAAGGCCTTCTACTTAGTCAGCTGTAAGCAAAATGCAAATTAAACAACAATGAACTGTCACCACATATCTATCATAATGACTAAAAGTAAAAATAGTGGCCTTGAATGCTGGCGAGGATACGAAGAAACTGCATCAGTCATGCATTTCCAGTTAGAATATAAAATGGTACAGCCAACTGGAAAAACAATTTGGCATACAATTGCTATACAGTCCAGCCGGAATATTTATCTCAGAGAAGCAGAAAGGTATGTTCACACTGAAATCTTAGCATCTTTATTTGTAATAACCCCCAAAAGAAAGCAACCCAAATTTTCTTTAAAAAGTAAGGGATTAAACAAACTGGTAAATCCATAGAAAGAAATACTACCCAGCAGCAAAAAGGAACAAATTTATTGAAATATACAACAAATTACATAAACATATAATTCCATTTATAATTCTGCTTATTTAACTTTTCAAATGATGAAACTATAGAGAAGAGATCAGTGATTTCCTAGAGGTAGGAATAGGGGTGAGGTGGGGCAGGAGGGAAGAAGGAGGTGGGTAGGGCCACATGAGGCTGGGCTTGGTGGCACACGCCTGCAATCCCAGTACTCAGGTGGCTGGGACAGGAGGGTCACTGCGAGTTTGAGCTACATACTGAGTTCAAGGCCAACCTGAACTACGTAACGAGACCCCGTCTCAAGAAAACCAAAAAAGGGCAGGTGGGGCAACATGAACGGTCCTCATGATGCTGGGACTGCTCTGTATCCTGATTGTGGTGCTGGGTACCTGAACCCACACGTGTGATAAAACCTCGTAGAACTAAATGCCCGCACCACGTCGATATCTTTGTTGTAAGATGCTGTTTTGTGAGATGCTGTCATTGAGAGAAACCAGGTAAAGGGAAGAGTTGGTCCTTCCTGCAATTATTTAAACCTCACCGAGCCTGTTCTTTACTCTGACAAAATGGGGGAAACTACCGGTCTTGCAAGGAGGTTTCGGAGATTAAGTGAGGTACTACATGTAAAAGGCACACACAGCACGCTCAAGTCTCCATGTCTGTTCTGATGTGCTCCTGTCCTGTCTCCTCGCCACTCTCGGGAAGGGAAGGCGAGAGGGGAGGTCGAGGCTGGAGGGACAGGCCACTTCTGCTTCCAAGAGGCCCTCGTTCGTGGGACTCAGAGTAGCCCAGACAAGAGGCAGCAGAAAGCACAGTTCTCAGGTTTGCTCTCTTGAGGAAAAGAGGGCCTTGAACGCCTTTCCGCTCCTCCGGCCGGCGAGGAGGGAGGCTGGGGAGGGTGACAGCGCGCACGGCCGCCCGCACTCGCCTGTTAGCGCGTACTCCTGCGCGGCTTCTTTATTCCTTTACGAGCATTGTTTCTCTAGCCCGAGAGCAAGCTCCAGCCCAACAGGAGCTTCGCCTGCGCAGCTTCGCGGCTGGCGACTGTGCTTCCCGCGAGTCAGGCCTGCACCGTCTGTGCCGGCTCAGAAGGTTTTTGGGGGGCGCGCGCCTCCCTGCGGGTGTCCCGCTCAGGCGCGGTGGCGCTGCGGACACGCCTGGCCCGCAAAGCCCGAGACATCTATAAGAAGTTGCCCCACTCGGCTCATTCACTGTTCTCGTGGTGGACCGGCACTTAGTAGGTGGCAGCGCTGAATAATATTAAAGGAGCAAATAAATAAACACTCCACAGGGAAGTGAGGCTCAGGGGAACAGTCCCCTCTGGGGGCTTTAGACGCTGGTGCGTCAGAAGGTTAAATTAACAAAAGGAGCTGAAGCGTCATGGCAGGTAATATTTAGATTTACCCTCAAAGTTTTCCACTGTTTTCTTTTTGTTGCTGGTGGTGATTTGTTTGGTAGGAGTGAGGGCTGAATTTTCTACTATATTTTCAGAGTTCAGTAATTAACTAACTGGCTCTCACACGGGAATGTATCAATTTTCTTAAATAAAATAAATAATTTTACTTATTTGATGCTGGAGATTGAACCCAGGGCCTTTGCCCTGAGCTACATCCTTTTTTTTTTTTTTTTTTTTTTTTTTTTTTTTTTTTTTTTTTTTAATTTTTGAGACATGCTCTTCTTGAATTGCTAAATTGCCCAGTTTGGGCTCAAAGTTGCAATCTTCCCTCTCCCTTGTCCTCCTTTGATTCCCTATCACCTTTTACATACTTCTCGATATTATGTATCTTAGCTCATTATTTGTCTTAGTATATGTTTACATTGATTGGCGTTACCGGGCTCCTTTTATGGCACATCCTTATTCCTCTCACTTCCCCTTCCCTCCTCCTCTCTCCTCGGCCTTGTTTCTTTGAACAACTTCCCTACTGGACGAGGTCTCTCCCTTTGTCCATTTCCTTCCACTCTTTATCATATCCTTTGCTTGTACTTAGCCTCACTCAAGTGAGAGATACCATATGGTATTTAAGCTTGTGTATTTATGGTACTTATTTCACTCAACATTGTATTTTCCAGGTGCATCCATTTTCCCACAAATGCCTCAAATTTATTGTTCTTTATCACAGAATAGAATTACATTATATATAGATACCACAGTTTGTTTACCCAATCATCTGTTGATGGGTATACAGGCTACTGCCAGGATTTAGCTATTATGAATCGTGCTGTTATAAACATTGGTCTGCATGCATCACTGTAGTATGATGACATAAGCTCTTTGCGGGAGATACCTAGCAGAACTGGGTTGTGTGGAATTTCTAATTTCAGTTGTTTGAGAAATCACCATATTAGTTTCTATAACTGTTGTATTAGTCTGCAGTCCCACCAACAATATGGGCAGGTTCACTTTTCACCACAGCCGCACCAGCATTTGTTACTGTTTGAGGTCCTACCGGCCGCCAATCTTTCCGGAGTAAGATGGAATCTTAGCGCTCTTTTAATTTACATTTCTCTAACGGCCAGAGATGTTGAACATTTTTTCATATATCTATTAGCCAATCATACTTTTTCCTCTGTGAAGTGTCTGTTCATTTCTCTGGTCTGTTTCCGGGTCTTCAATTTTAGATGGTTTAATTTTTTTGGGTTCCTCTTCGAAACCCAAAACGATCTACCGGATGTACAGGGTTTTTTGCTTGGAAAGCAGGCTGTGCTGGCTGATAGTTCTTTTGCTGTCACTCACCCTGAGACCTGACATGGCTCCCCGAGGACCCCTTGTTCCTGCTTTTTCTGCCATCCTGCCTCCCAGCCCTGTAGTAGAGGTAGCTGAAGTCAGGCCATCTTGGATTTGCTCTTGGTCTTAGCTCCTTCGACCTAATCTGCATTTATAGAGCTGAACATAATAGACAGGACCTGGAGAACTAAGAAATGCATCCATTGGTTAAGTTTTCCTTACTTATGTAATTTTAAAAATATATTAAGTTTGAAGAGTTTTGTTCCCATTATTAGCATGGCTAGATAAAATCAGGCAATATTTGATTGATTACAATGTAATAAAAATGGCTAAATCTTCTCTTGATAAATTTTTTTGTGTGTGTTCATATCAGACAAAAGTCTTTCAGAATAGTAAATCTGCAATCAAAGGAAAAATCACAAAAGTAACAAAAATAGGTAAAAAGTAACAGGCTGGAATTATTGATTATGTAAATGACACAACACCAATATCTTCATCTAATTTCGTGGAAAACTGCATTTTGTAACATGAACTAGCCACAATAACTCGGGTAATCTTAAATGTCAATCATTTTCTTGCTTTCTTTGTAGCCTTAATTTGTTTAGAGTGTGGGAAAGATGCCTGAAGTCTAACTTGCAGTGTCTTACAGTCCAGGCTGCTGTAACAGAATACTATGGACTATTTTGCAGACAGTAAAACCCATGCGTAGTCCATTAAATTTAATTAATTTCCAACAATTTAACTTTTAAAACTAAATAGTCGAAGCTGTTTTACTATTAAATAAAACTCATAAATAACTTACAAAGATCTAGAGAAATAAAATAAATGCATTTATAAATTAAAAATTGTAATAGATAAATCTAGGGACTAATTTTGAATATTTTGACAGTATGACTAAAATTCAAAGATTTAATGATTACGTTATTGGTACTAGAGGTTTGACCACTGGATAAAAGCACAGCAAGTTTATTTTTCAGCTACTAAGTTGTTTGTCTCCATCACTACATCCAAGTACAGAATGAATATAATAGTACTGCTACACATATAATTAAATCACATAATGTTTGCAGTCATTTTGCACAATTCTTGGAGCATAAAAGTTGTCACTCTTGCTATTATAGATATTAACCATATTTCATGTGTATTTTAAAACTTTCAAATACTAAGAAGTAATTGTGTTAACTTTTAAGGCAGCAACTTCAGTTCCAATGTCGTTTTAGTTTGTGATAGTCAAAAAACACAGAGCTTTAGCTGTTTGCAAACCTCGGGCCTGGTGCAAAGTGCCTTCTAGCAATGTAAGCATTGAACAGAAATTTTAGAGAAAATTACACCACTAAAAAAGACGCAATGAAATTTGAAACTCACCACAGTGTTCACGCATAGTAGAAAATCAAATTGTTATTTTTAAGCTCAGCACAGAAACTTGGAATTGGTTTATAAAAAGCACTTGTAAAAATAACAGCCCTACATTAGGGCTGAATGATGCGAATCCTGCATACACTACAATTTAGCTCTACCAGAAGATAATATGATTACATATAAGCAAGTTGTATAGTTAGCATAAAAAGTACATTTTATAGCATCTTATAAATGTTGCTAGGCACAAAAATGTGTGAACATACGTATGTATCCACACACATATACACTTTGCTGTTAGTAGCTTACTAAGCTCACCAAGGAAAAAGTTTGATTTTTCCACATTTGTATGATAAAGCCCAAAGTAGGAATTTGTCACTTTAAAGAATTATAATTTCTCCATTTTCTCTTAAAATCTATTGCAATTTCAAACACCTTAGCAAAATGTATAGAAAGATCATAGTTTCTTTTTAGTCTCTGGCATGAGTGAATATCGAGGCCTGGCTCACCCATTCCTCGTGTGCAGGGCAGAAGAACAGTGGGAGTTCAGACTCCAAGTAGTGCTCTGGAGTGTGTCCAAGGAGAATATCTTATGTCTTAGGTCAAGTTTGTTATGCAGTTTGGTGAGAATCCAGAATATGCAACTTCTGGGGTAAGAGTGATGATTTTTATGAAGGTTTAAGTAAAGATAGATGGATATCCATATATTCAGGCATACAGATGTATATTGCAAAGTCCATAATGTACATTTTTAAAATATGCAGTTTATTGTGTGTCGATTACACTTTAATAATGCTATTTTTTAAAATTTTATTTTAATGGTACATTTTAGATGTACATAGTGATAACATTCACCATAGGGGATTTGTACCTGTACATGATATATCTTGTTGCTTCTTTTTTTCCCATTCCCCTCCCTTCACCCCCTCCTCCCACCTTATTTACAAAGCTTGGTTTCCATTTTTTCTTCTCTTGTTCCTCCATTCCTTCCCCCCACCCCCTCCCTTGTTCCCTTTCCTATTTGGACACTTTCTTCCCTTTCTCAATATCATACACTTTAGTCTTTATTTACACTTTCAGTTTCTCACATCAGAGAAACAATGTAGTATTTAAACATGTGTGTCTGATTTATTTCACTTAAGAGTGTGTTGTCAAGATGCATCCATTTACCTACAAATATCTCAAGCTTATCATTCTTTATGGCAGAGTAGTACTCCATTGTATTAAAAATACCACATTTTCTTTATCCATTCCTTGGTGGATGTATATTTGGACTGTTCCCAAGATTTAGCTGTTACAAACTGTGCCACTATAAACATGGATGTGCATGTATTGCTGTGGTTTGATGCTTTTAATTCTTTTGGGAAGATACCAAGCTATTTTAAATAAAATTTGTTTGTTATTGGGAAGAAAATAGTCACGTAAACTGCAAAACATACATGAACTTCATATACAAATAAATCGATCTTCATATACAAACAAATACTTAATTTCACTCATAAGTGAAGAAAAACTGAATCTCAGCTAATAACTTCAACATGGCAAAAAAAAAAAAAATCTCAGTTTGGCAACTTCCAGTAGCAAGAACAGATGAGAGTGAGGAGCCACTTTACCCCATTTCTAATAGTAATGAAAAGTGATGAAAGCCTTCAGAGGGCAATTTGGTGATTCTACCAAAATTTCTACTAGAGTGACTAATGCATTTAATTTTGATCCAGCAATTGTTCCCTGCAGAGTTCATTTCGCAAACCCCTGGGCTTGAAATAAATGGGACTCATGCCAACGTGTAGCATTGCTCCTTTCAGTCGGAGTTTGGAAACAGCTCCCCAGGAGCCTAAGACACGGGCTCACAAAACTCTGCTGTGTTTGCACAATGTGTGGCCCAGCTATAGAAAAGAAGAAGGAGGCTCTGTGGCCTGATGAGGGAACATTCCTGAAACTCATCGTTAATGAAGATGGAGAGCAATGTGTTTGACTCACTGCTGTTACTGAAATGAGAAAACAACATATATTTGCAATGTCATGTGTACCTTCAGCGGCAGTGAAAGGGCAATAGAATAAAACAGTCACTTGTGAGGAGAACTTTTGTAAATGGTGACAAGAATGGGAATAAAAGTTTTCTTTATATTTCGTTATAAATTGTTCTGATTTTCAATTAAGTGAATGTACTTCTAATCCAAAAATAGTGAAGTGTGTTTTGTATTTGTTAAAAAGCAATCAGTGATCTTATGTCCAGGGTTTGTTAGCACTATGGTCCAGATCTTGGCTGTACCTCGAAGGCCCACGTGTAGCATCCCTGGTTCCCAGGTGCTGCTATGAGAAGAACGTGGACCTGACACAGTCAGACGCCACAGAGGGATGGAGGACAAACTCTTGGGCCTTAACCTGTTACACAATGACAGCATGATTTGTGTTTTCTCTGAGGCAGCTGGGGACTTAAAGGCAGCTTTTGCTGAAAAATAATGACCCTTCACTTGTGCCTACAGATGTCCAGTGGTAACTAAAAGCAGAACAAAGCTTGATCTTCATTAATTGCCTTAAAGCTTGGGGCAGACCCTTGTTCATCTTTGCCTACAGGCATGTTAATACTTTGGAGAGTGTCTTTTCTAAAAGGTGGCAAAACAGGTAGGTTATCTCTAAATTTACCTAATCTAGCTCACCTCTCTTCAGGACTGAGGACACCAAGAAATAAGATTTACATGTCAAAAGAAAGGGGCCTTCAACTATGCCCAGAAGTTTCCAGTCATTGCCCTAAACCCAAGGTCACCTTGGATTAAAGCAGTCTCACATAACTGTCCTACACCCAGCAGAAACAACCATCACATGGAGACTGAATTTCCCCCTCAAGCAATAAGGTTTTCCCCTGGAGCCATCTTGCAAACCAAAGCCTAGACCATGATCAAGCAGACCCTGGTCCACCCCAGAAAATCCACAAAACCTGGCCTCATTCTTTTGGCATTACAACTGTGCCCCTTCCAGCTGCTCAAGCTGAAGTTTCTCCCCTATTTTCTCTTACTTTCTAGCCAATGTCTCTCACTACTGCATCTTACAGTGCTTTGCTGTGATGAGAATCAGTCAACCTATTCTGTGGAAGGTGCACATTGAGGTCCCCATCTTCTCTTTGGGGGACCCTCTCAAACGAAGCCTTTGACAGAACCATTGAGAAGTGGGGTCTTGTGGGAGGTCGTACATCTCTGGGGCCTGCACCTGGAGTGGCTTGTGTGACACTGGCACTTCCTCCTCACTGTTTTCTTTTTTTTGCTCCTTGGCCATGCAGTAAGCAGTTTTGCTCCACCGCCCTCTCCCACCAAGACACAGAGCCCCTCTCCACAGGCTCCAAGCAACAGGGCCAATTGATCGTGAACTACAACCTCCAACACCAGGAATCAAAATAAAACTTTTCCCACCATAAGTTGACTCTCTCTGGTATTTGTCACAGAAACAGGAAGCTGACCAACACAGTTAATAACCAGGGAATGTCACCTAATCCCTGCAGTGATTCAAAGTTTATGTGATTGCTGTCCCCAAATGAAAGTCTCTTTCCTGAAGATACTCTAGGAATTTAGATATTCTGAGGGATGTCTTAGCCTGTTTTCTGTTGCTAGATCAGAACAGTTTGATCCGATGATTTACAAAGTACTGAAGTTTATTTTAGGCACAGTTCTGGAGGCCAGGAAGAACATGGTGCCTGCCTGTGTGCAGTTTCCAGTGGGGGCCTCGTGCTGCTTCTTCAACTCATGGCAAAAAGGAGAAGAGCAGCTGGGCACATGCAGAGGAGACCAAACGAGAGGGACAGCTTTGCTCTAGAACAACCTGCCTCATGGAAACCAACCTGGACCCTCATGAACTGAAACTCACTCCCATGAGAAAGGTGTTGACCCCTCTTAGCAAGCTAGTTCCCTCCTAAAGGGCTCACTTGCCAGTACTGCACAACAGCAATTAAATATTAAATAGCAATATGAACTTTGCTGGGACAAAAACACCCGAACTGTAGCAATGGAGGGACATAGCTGTATTTGTACATAGATACAATTAAACAACAAAATTTAGTTCCAAAAATCCTGTTGAACAATCATGGAATTGAGGTAGGAAGTGAGGGTTGGGGCAAACCAGACAACCAGCTGGTAGAATGTGTCAAAGTTCATGAAAACACATAGCTAAGAGGTTGAAGAGAAATGCTCCCTAAAATAGAGGACGTGTGTAGAACACAGGGCCCAAAGTGACTTCAGGCTTATGGCTGTGAGCACTGTGGACCAATCGGAAAGTGCTGTTCTCAAGACTTGTTTTGCATCTGGCTGTCTACAGGAGCAATCAGAAGATGCTGTTGTCAATTGTTCATTTACATGTGGGCACAGCCAATCAAAAGACACTGTCTATGATTTTTTGTTTACATGTGGAGTGATGCTGAGTGAGTTTGGGAAAGGGTCGATAGAAGGTCACCTGTGCTAACAGGAGAAGGTAATGGGAAAAGACAGGCTTCCTGATGCCAGAATTGCACCATAGACCCCACAGAAGCAGAATTCAAAGTCCAGGCAGCACTCAAGCCTGCTCCTGGCCCCAGACCAATTGTCTCAGC
>PVJO010012100.1:26310-57077 GCA_004026905.1 Hystrix cristata | reverse complement strand
GCCTTTGAATTTCTCTGACCATTAAAAGAATCCTGTTCCAAGCCAACAGGAAGGGCGGGTCCACCCTGCTCTCTACGACTCTAAATGTGTGTAAAGGGAATTAAAATGAACTCAGTAGCTTGTGTTCTCGCACATCGGGCTCAGCAATTATAAAACAGTTCCACATATTTCACTGAACAGACTAAAAGAAAACCAAGGACTTTTTATTGCTTACGTAAATACAATTATATCTTTAAAGCATGTTAATTATGCTTAGGAGCTCCTAAAAATCATACAAAGGCTGATGAAACAGAAATTTTCATCGTATTTTCTATGAAAAGTCACAATGCACAAAAGTGGCAAATGATTAAAACCTTTAAATTAGCAAGGTTTTAATAACCAGTCATATGATAAATTACAGCAATTAGACTTTGTTTTAAATACAGTACATGATAACAACTTTAGCAAATTTACCCTGGCATTTTCTGGCAATATAATCTCCTCTCCATCTCTTCTATGCCAGTGTAAAATGAAATTTTAAAAAATCCTATTTCATTATGTAGAATCCTACATTAATTTGGAGCAGAAAAGTTATTCTGTAGTTTTCTTCTGCTTTTATTCAGTTATTTTTAATTAGCTACATTTTTCAAGCATAATTATTTACAACTTCCCTTAAGTGCTGATGACCGCACACAAACCCTGGTATTCTCTGAACGGTCATTTTAACGTTTCTTTCAAAGCATGCTTCTTTTATTTCCTGTCCTTCAGCATTCTGTTCACGCAGACTCTGAGCCACTGGGATTAATGTGACAGATTTTCTTCAATGTCGAGAGCAGACTTTGCCCTGGACCAGACCTTGGCGGGAGTTCTCTTACCTCAGAGAATTAAAGGTATATTAAATTAATGTCTATTTAAACCATTCCTCTCTCAAGCCAAATGGCTTGGAAATCTCTGACCAACTTCTGAAGCACACAGGACATTTTTCTCTGCTGGCAGACGAATCTTGTACACAAATGACAAACAAGGGAGCCTTTTTTTCTTCTTAGACTCATGTAACACTGTGAAGGTACATGAATTGCTGCGAGCAAACAATTTAAAATTTGGATAAAGTTATTTTGGATTTTTTGAGAGATGATTTCACAATTTCAAGGTGAACAAAAAAAAAAGCTACCAGATCAGCCAGTTGTACTGATCTGCTTTATTTTCTCATTTTATAATACACAATAAGAATAATGTGTAAATTTTCAAATAAGTTAAAACAAAGGCTGTATAATGTAATGAGTAATCACTAATTTCCTTTGTTAGGAAATTATTTGTAGATAGGTACTTTGATGTATTAGTAGGTGCTTACTTAAATAAATTTATTTTCCATTACTCTTCTTACTTCTAAGAAAAGCACCATTTTTGTACCAAATGTATTTTCAGCAATGTATTTAGAATGTACTTAGTGGGACAAAAAATAATGCCTTTATCCAAATTTTCTTACTTTTTTTCCCTTTTAAAACAGCAGGCTTTTTTGATAAAAATAAGTTTCTCTAGAGACAATTCATATTTTCCTTTTCAAGGAAGAGAGAAGGCTAAATTCAAACAATGATTTGCTATTAATAATTGGCTGAGGTACTGACTGAAAAGAACAAATAGATGTCCACTCTTCTCTTATTACCTCTATTTTCCCTTGTCTTGGTTTCCTACCTCCCAAGGGTACAAAGCTACTGGCCTCACAGGGGCCTTTAAAAATGGCCATACAGGTTGTCTAACAGGGGCCACTCCCTTGCAAGTTGTCTTTCATAATGTTATTTCCTCTCCCTTTGACTGGCCTTCTAAATTCCAAGGAGAAGTCATGCCTAAATGATTAAAATACTAACTGATAATCCTTCTTTAGATTTATAGAACGCAGAACATCTGGCGACCTTCAAGTTACACCAGAATGTGTAATGCCCTTCCTTATTCTATAGTCCGTGCATCTACTAACACAAAGCATGTAAATTACTATAAGGTTTAACTTGCAGAAAAGTAGTATGTCTGTCTGAAGAACTACAGGAACTAGCCCAGGAGCCTGCAGTCCATTGCGAGGTGCTGGCTAGAAGAAAAGGAGATATACACCCTGGATGCTGAAGACCCTGCTCACCACAAGGCCTTCCTGCCTATTATCTGCTACTCCTTTCCGTCCCTAGAAAAGTCCTTTGTGCCCCCTGAATTCCCTAAAATAAGACCCTGAGGGAATAGCTTCCCCCTAATTCTCAGAATGCCAGCTCTTAAATAAAACAGATTTTCTTCCCACCAACTCTTTTCTCCTGAGTATAGGCTTCCAAACGGCAAGCAGCCAGGCCAGGGCACAGTACCAGCTGCACAGTGTGAAACCCTAGGCTGTAAGAATACTGTCACTAAAGCTGTCTAGTACATGCCCACTATAGTCCCATCGGTGGCCTGGTGGGTGCTGGAATGGGCTCTTTCCTCACGTCAAATAGGGAAAGTTTAGACACCTAGAAGAAAGGAACTTCTAGGTATACAGATTGCATTTTGCTTGAAAGCAGATTTTTTTCCACAGATACAATGGCAGACATAAAGTCAGGATTAAAGTTATTTTCTAAGCAGTATGGAGAAAATATCAGGAAAATTACACTACAATTAACAAGGTATTGATTGTCATGTAACTAGCTGATTCACGCTTTGAAACTCTTCCTTTTGGGAGCAGGATTCAGGTGCCAACACAAAGCTCTCTCCTCTATATTGCACTGGAGGAAGAGCAGTGAACTAAGAAGGAAATGGTCATCAATGTCACTGATACCTTGGAACTGGGCGGACACTAACACTCAGTGTACTTGTTCAGTGTTTATAGGAACTATAAAAAAAGAATTATCATTTTTTAAATTTCCTACTCAATTAGCTTAATAGTTTAAGATTCTCTTAAGTCAATCATAATACATATGCATGGATTTGGAAGTATCTTTTCCAACGAACTGTTTTTTAGGTAGCATTTGCAAATTCTACCAATCTCTCAAAGTGAATCATTGCTGAAACCTTGACACGGTACTATCACTGGGACCCACATCCTGGAAGCCTCCAGATAAGAGTGTCTTTGTGTTTCACTTATTTGGATCCTTGGAATGACATGAGACCAGCTAGCCTTTGGCCGAATCATCTCATGTGGTGAGTAAACACACCTGCATTTTAAATCATTTCTTACATACGTGTCAACTGCATTTCTCTTTCTGTTGAAATGTGAAACGAGTGGCCATAAGCTCTAAGAGCTCTGTGGCTTCAGCGATTCCAACGACACTAGTGTTTGTATCACCGGACAGGACCTCTCTAGGGAGCTCCTGACTCACAACCAATTTGCTCCTCAACATCTCTACTGGGATGTCTTGAAAGGCCCTTTGCATACAACATCCACAGTTTATTTCCCCGCAATTGTTTCTTTTTCAAACTTTGGTGCTAGTAGTGATATCAGCATCCTGAAAATCCTCCTCATCCCTGTACACTCAGCAGCAAAGGACCTACTCGAAGGAGATGAGCAAACCTTCACTAAACAGTCTTTGGCCCCTTCTGCTTTCTCTCTCTCCATATTGTGTATCTCATTAAATCCTGTCCGTTTCAGACTTCTGAATGTGTTCTTTTCATCTGCATTACCTGCACTCTAGTCCTTCCTTGCCCATCGTTCCCTGCCTGGACCCCTGGAATATCTGTCCATCTGGATCTCTATGTATAAACTGGTCCTTGCTACATCTCCAGCCTCTTCTTATTATCCAAGAAATTGTCTTTTTATGCCCTCTTCCACCCTCTGCCTGTTTTATAAATGTGAACTGCTACCTGTTCAGGTCTGTAGGACAGACAGTAACCCGTGTCAATGGTCCCCATCCCCTGCCAGCTTGTGGCTAATTCCTGGCCTTCCTTTGCCCCTGACCTAAGTATTACTTGCACAGGACACTGTGTCTGATCAATAAGACTAGGAGCTTTTCTAGCTCAACACTGCCACAGCAACTTGTCTTTTGTAGTTGTTACTATCAAAGTGCAACGGATACACGATTCGTCTGAAGCGTGTGTCTCCTGATAGATATCATCTCTGAATGCTGGAATATGTCTTTCTGAATGACCACTGTGTCCTCAATACTGGGATAACAGATGTGATAACAGGCTTGTGAGGACAATGCTGAAGGAACAGTGAGTAGCTGGAGCACTGACTAGCCTCTTTAGCCTTCCCTTGCAGGCAAATAACCACGGTTTCTTCTCGGGCTTATTATCAATCTCCTGCTCTCTGGTGAGTTTTGTCCTTGGTGACAACCCCAGTGCCACTGTCTGTCACCATCTGTATGCCCTTTTAAGGGTCTAACAACTGCCAACTACAATGGAAAATCATCTGCCACACACTAATGAAGCTTAAAAACACCTGGAAAACCCTGCCATTTCACTGCCAAATGAAGTGCACTCAGATGCCCTTTGGGTCTTAGTGAGTCTGTCTGAGAGATGTAGAGGGAGTCTTGGACTTTGCTTTGAGAGCAGCATGGGGCCCAGTTCATGGGACTGCAGCTGCAGGGGTGGGTGCTTTATTAGCAGAACAACAAGGCGGCAAGAGGTCTTGGGGTAGTCATAGGAAGAGGAAGTGAAAATCCTTCTAATGGAATGTAGTGGAAGCTGGTGACTGGACAACAATTGTTTCACTCTCCCGGGCTCTGGTCTTTCTGATCTGACATACAGGGTAATGATCCTCCACTCTTCAAACAAGAGAAAGTCTAGGATTGTTGGTTTGGTCAGTTATCAAAGTTTGTCCACAAAAAGAACAAAACCCCCCACTACTACCATAGATACTTCCAGAGTTTCCCCCACGTGCTCGACATTGTGCTCAGCACCTTACTTGGTTCAGAATGACAAACATAATCTATGATTTTCATGGAGCTAGCAGCTTAGTTTGCTAAGGAGATAAAATAACTGAATGGACATTATATCTAAGACCTACAGCCATGTGCTGTACAGGACAATAAAATGGGGCACAAGAATAGATTTAGGGGGACTCTGAAAACTTCCTTCAGGAGTTTGGCTTCCGTATTAAGTGTGACAGGAAGCCGATGGAACTTGTAAACAGGAAAGCAAAGATATTCTTGCTGCCATGAAAACATGGAAGGTAGTGCGTCCCTACCTTGAGAAGGACTTGTGATGAGACAGAATATGGAAAGTATTTTGACTTTTTACTACTTCCGAAAAAGTCACCATGACATATCAAGACCCCTGGGTGTCTATAAGCAATTAGAAATTGGGTAGGTTATGCTTCCACTGTCACTTCTGTCATGCTTGTTTAACTCCCGGCTTTTTATCACATTTGTGCTATTTTAGCACACTTCTCACACTTGAGTGATACTTATCATCTCAGGAACAAAAGGGTAAAACTTAGCTACTCCAACACTGTATAAAGCTCAAACATTTCTATGAGAAATGAGATCTTTATTTCTTCTAGGTTTACTCTTTCCTGATCGTCTTCATACATTTTTGTCTTCACCGTCAACTCTTCTTCATTATCCTATTCTATATTTACTAGTGTTTTAGGGGCTCTGTGTTCCACACCATCTCTGCACACTTATTCCCTTGGTGAACTTGCCCCCTTGGACTAACCCGTCCATACTGTCTGTGTGAAGGGAGCTGGATACACCAGGCAGATACAGTCTCTTGTCTGAAGTCTGGGTTCCGTATTTCCAAATACCCAAGGGACAAGGCTGCCTTTATCTCAAATATGGCAACTACAAATCTGCATTTATTTTTTCATCAAATCATGTTACTATGTGTAATGTTATATTGGAGATTTCTGTACTATTGGTGGAAAATTTCACCTAATGACAGCCTTATAAAGTTAATTCTTACTTTATAAGAATTCTTACTTATTCTTAGGATGCAAACTGAGTCCTGTTTTCCCCCACTGTCCCCTTTCTGGGGGTCAGATCACCATTCTGTCAGGACTCAATGTCGAAAAACTAAAGCCAGCTAGGACTTCTCCCTCTCCAAATTCCCTGCATCTGTCCATCACTAAGACAACCTGCTTCCTTCTTTGACACATCTCTCAAATCCGTCCTTTCCTGTTCAAGCTCACTGCCAAAATCTGATTTGGGTCATCATCTCTGTTAAGTCCTCCTGCTGTGGTCCTCGACCTTCAACTCATTGAGTTTCCAATTAATCACTTTGAACTGCAGCTTCATGTCCCTCCCTTCTGAGCCATACAATAGGGCCCGACTGCACTAGTGAAAATTCCACGCGTGGTTCCCAAAGGCCCACACATCTATCCAACTTTGGGTTCTTCCTATTCCAAACACAGTCAAGTTTAGTTTGCCTTCCAATAATCTGTATCCTGCACCTGGCATGATTATACTTGCTTCTTTTATATTAGCTTGTTTGAAATGTCATCTTTCCTTCCACCTGCTTAGCTAAAGCCAACTCAGCTCAAGTCCTGGCTCTCTGATGAAGTCCTCTGCCATTACTCCTGCGCTGCTGATCTTGCCAATGCACTTGGGGTCAATATAACAGTGTTAATGCTTGGTGATACCATCTACTACCAAAGCTGAACAGATCCTGGCACTTGCTAAGTGTCAGGCTGTTGTGAGTGTTTTACTTACAGGAGTTAGGGACCAGTAATAGTTCTGTTCTACAGATGAGGAAAGTGAACACAGAAAGGTAAAAGACATGCCAAGAACCCATGTAAATGGTAGAGCTGAGATCTGAATGGAAGGAGACTGCTCTCAAGAGCCGGAACACTTAAGCACTGTAATCTGTTCCGTCATGTTCGCCCCTCCCCCAGAGCTTACTAGTTCTTAAAGGTGTTATTTGAATTTCCTTAGATAGAATGTAAATCCTTGGAGGTTGGAGGGCAGATACTGTACTTATATTACTCCACAGTACCTTGCCTAAAGCTGATTAAATAGCAACTGCTCAATAAACGCATTAACTGAATAAAGGGTCAACTCAGGCAGCAATTTATCCAACATCCTCGCAGCCAAAGAGATTATCTTCCTTTGTACAGAATTTAGGAAACTAAGCACAAAGAAGAGAATGACAGTATAGCTGTGTAACAAACTACTTTTTTCACTGTTAGGGTTGTTAGCTATAAAAGCATCTTCACAGCTCTAGGCCTGCCTGACCAAATGCTCTCACTGCCTTAAGTGCAAACCGTCTGACTTCAGGATGGCGCATCTCAACCCGGGTCCCAGTCCAGTTAGTGGACTCACTATCCCTGACAGCCAGGAAATCTGCTTTTCGCCTCTGTCATAGGTAGAGATGGCTCTTGATTTGGTTGTTTCCTGTAGTTCAAGCTTATTCAACATCATGGCAGAGGCATTTCAAATGCTCAAATGAAGACTGGAGACATTTTTGTTTCCAAGTCCCCTTTGGCACTCAGTGTACGTAAGTCAGCGGGCAATGGGGTGAGTGCTCTTCAGTGATAGTGAAAAGAGGTCAACTGTAGGTGGGTTCAGATTGAACAGTCACTTGCAGAGGGGCCAGCACAACAATTTGGGAAGAAAGCTTCAGAGTCAGGCAGACCTAAGCTTAGACACTGGATTTGCCAGGTGACCTCTTAAAATCGCCCTAAGTCTCAGTCTCCTTGTCTGGAACTTGGGGATGATGACAACCTCAAAAGGGTGTAGCGAGGATGACAACAGACATAAGGGCTCAGCACAGTGTCTGGCACTTGATAACAGCTAAGCCAATGCCTGCTATTGCTGTATTTAGACAGTCAAGGAAAGGCACTGGGCTGCACTGCAAATACTACCAGCAATGCCAAAGCTCTCCAAACCTAAAAGAGAGGAAACAAAGATAACCAAAACCTACCACACTCATCAATCAGTCATTGAGAATTTACTGCATGCCCATTAAATGTTGATACATTATTTCCTTTCAATTTGGTTTAAAACTTTCTAATTTATCTGGTGATATTTTCTTTGATTATTTAGAATTACCTTGTTTGATTCTTAGACATTTGTGTTGTTTCTATATATTGCTTTGGTGTTTTAATGTCTAATTTAGTTCTTTTATGGTCAGAGGAACCTCCTCCCCGCCCCTTTTACTCAGGGCCTTGTAATCCCCAGCCCTACTGCATGCGCATTGAGTCTACAGCCAGTGTGAGCCACTCCTGGGAAACCAGGTACAAGGCACCTCCTGCCTGGGGGAGACAGGCAGACGCAGCAGAGCTAAACTGTGACCCTGGCTTGAGGAAGACAGCGGCTCAGAAGAGAAAGGAAAGGAGGAAGTGACCAGGGAAGGAGGTCTCCAGGGAGAAAGCACAGAGAAACAGTGCCGTGACCCATGGCTTTTCTGAAGGCAGGGAGGGTCAGGCCAGGCGCCAGGACAGGCCTGGTGGGGCCTAGCTCATGGCACCAGCTAGACTGTTAAGTCTTTTGTTTTTGGGTTACCAGGCCAATCCCACAGGCCTGTCTCACAGAAAATCCCCTCTGGCTAAAACACTGGACCAAAGTAGAGAAGGTAAAGTCAGTGTGGAATAAAAAAAGCCAAATCTGGGCAGAGGATACAAGTTGTGCCCTATTAGCATTTTCAAAGAAGAAAAGCATTAGCGTCAACAATAGACACTGTTTTTCTGAACCAAAAAGCCACCCAGAATCTTCTTTAATTATGAAGGCACAAACTCTGTAAATCATTATATCCCATATTAAATAATATGTAGTACTCCAACTTTAAAGTTCCCCTGGGGAATAAAAGAGATCATACACTATGCCAGTAACAGGATGCTGACTACATGGTGCCTCTGTGTGTATGTGTGTGTGTGTGTGTGTGTGTGTGTGTGTGTGTGCACACACGTCATGGGGGAGAGGACAAGGAGTGAACAGGAAAACGTATCTTGAGAAAGAAGTAAAATCAAAGCTGCCCTGACCTGGAATTTTGTGGTTATTCAAACACAACAAAGATTTCAAACCCAGTAAAGCTTAGCAAAGCAAAACTCAGAATTTCTACACTAGGCCAAGAGAATGACTTTCAAATTTCCCAGATGCTTCTGAAATAATACAATTGTGTTTCCAGTTATCCTTGATGACAAATTCTGTTGAAATTTCTACTTTAGGTTCATAAAGGTTTAGTGCCATGTTTTTAAAAACAAAAATAAATGAAAAGCCAATGGTACAATGGATTGAGATAATATTCGATCTGAAACATCAGCAAATCAGTGGACCAGGAGTTAAGAGACCGGGTAAGGAGAAGTGGGGTCCTGGGAGGACATGGATGGAGGATGGATGAGTTAGGCCAAGGAAGACAAGAAGTAAGTGCCAGAAGATGGGCCCGAACGCATTGCAAAGACAAAGGTTGATTAACTAGGCATAGATCTTGTCTTAGTTGCTTTCTCATCACTGGGACAAAATGTCCAATACTCACAACTTAAAGGAAGAGAAGTTTATTTTGGCTCACACTCTGTGGAGGTTTTAGTCCTTCATCAGCTGGCTCCAAGGCAGGGTGGCATGGCAGAGGAGGCTTGCTTATGGTATGGCAGGCTGAAAGCAGCAAGGGATCAAGGGAGTAGGAGGGATATATAACCTTCCAGGCCACGCCCACAGTGACTCGCCTCCTCCTACCAGGCTTCAGCTCCCAACATCACACCCAGCTATAAGCCCATCAATGGACTACTTCAGTGATGATTATCACACACCTATAATCTAGCCAACCCCTAAAAGCCTCACCTATAGTACATGAGCCTTGGGGGTCATCTAGATATAAACCATAAAAGATCTGAAGTCTAGCTGAGATGAGTCCATGGAAAGGATACTCTGGCTGAGAGAAGTGCACAAATTCCCAGGGAGCCCAGAGTTGAGGACTAGAGAGACAAAGGGTGGAAGATGCATCAGTGAGTATTAAAATCCTTCTCGGGGCAGCTAGAGGACAGAGGGGTGCAAACTCAGCCATCAGACAGCATCATTGAGGGTGGAGTCTAGGCACTAATCCTGGCCTTGTAGTCAGCAAGGACAGGAGGGATGGTGAACAGGGAAGGGTGTACAGTCCTCACATGGAGGATAACAGCAAGCAGGCCATGAGGCTCCTTCTCAGGGAGAGACAGAGGTGAAGAGAGGATGCTCTGGGACACTCCGATGGATGCAGTATGGTTTTGGTTGAGAAAAAGGCAAGATGAGAGCTGTATGTAGAGCACTGTAACCACCTGTGTGTCGCTGGCGAGGGCAGTGAGTGCTCATGTGCTAAATACATGTCTGCATGGAATGTAGCTCACACAGAATTGAGTCCAAGGAGGGGCAGTGCGTCTCAGTCGGCCTAACTTCAGGTCGCACCGTGTGGGGGCAGCGCATATGGCATAGCATGTGGGGGTGCTGTGGGGAGCATGCTGGCCATGCTGGGGACTGGTTGGGAGCTGGGAAGAAAGGAAGCTAGAAGGGATATGCAGAAGACAAGTACCAGTTTGGGGGTGCTGTTCATGTTGTCTCCACTTCTGATCTGGCACAGTGTCTAAGCCTTTGGGAGCTGCACTGGGGGAAACAGTACAATGTGCCAAGCACCCTCCTTTGGTTGGAAGAAACGGGCTGTAAACCTTGGTCAGTTTTCCTCTGTATCACCTGTCCCTCATTATCTGGATGATGCAAATGCCAAAATTTCTTCTGCTAGCCAAGCAAGACGAGGAAGTCAAATGACATTTTTGATGTTTGATGGCAGTCTGCAGTTCCTATTTACACACTTTAAAATCACAGAAGGTGACCATCTGCTTCTTCCTTGATGATTATCAAGCAATGTGGGATGTGCAGACCAAGGACTTGCTCCTGACCATTCATAAACAATCACTAAATGGCTCCGCCCAAAACAGCAAAGGAGAAAGAAATGCCCAAATGGAACACAAAACAGGACTTCCCAGTGGGCACTGACACAGAGCCGTTCAGAAAAGCCAGGCTCCAGGCGACCTGCACTGGCGCCAGGCGCATCTGTATTCCCTGGGCAGATGCCAAGAGCCGCCCCAGCGTGTAAGTGGAAGAAATCAGCCCCCCCAAATATTTTTAATCTTATGAGAGAGAAAGTCCCTTTTCATTTTAATCTTTCAACACATCCTCTCTAGGAGGGAAATGGATGCTTGCTACCCTTCATCTCCATTTCCCTGCCTGTCTGACCTGCTTCCCCCTCACTATTAATCTGGGCTCAGCAGTGGCTCTGCAGATAAACAAAGCAGTCCCTCCCAGAAATGCTGGTGGAAGCTGGAGCTTGAACCAGTGGAATACAAATGAAGGTGATTTCTGCCTGGTGATGGGAGTGAACCAAAGTCGGGCTCTGAGCGGCTGGAAGACAAGCAGCGTGGTTTCTGCACACAGCTCAGCTCAGCTCAGCTCAGCAGAACAAGTGTCTGACAAGTGCCTGACCTCTGGGAGAGTAGGGATCCTGCTGGGAGGCCCGGGTTCACCCCAACACCCCTCAGGAGGATAAACACCCAACATGGGCACAGGACTGTGGTGTGCTCACTTCATGGTGGCTTTTCACGGCTCAGGCTGGGAACAAGAGAATCTCCTGCTCCATGGTTAAAACAATGGCTTGCTTTGGAAAGGCTTTGCTTTTCATCCAAGGGTGGTTCGCTTCTGCAGTACGGAAGGAATTAAATTCAATAATTAACAGGTTTCTTTTTATTCCTTTTCTTCCCTGACATTTGTTGTTCAGGTCACAGCACACCACGCAGGAATGGCGATACTGCTGTTGACAGAGAACAAGAAATCTGTGCGCTGACAAGGGCAGGGGGAGGGCATCTCATGTTGAGATCAGCCTTGATCTGCTACCAGGTTACAGGGGCCTCACAAGTGGCTAATAATTCTGCAGGAACCCTCGAGCTGGAAAGCTGGTGCTCTGGGTCTAACAATCCCCAGTCACTATAACACAAAGGAAGGAAGGAATCGAATTCCCAGTTCTGAACTGTGAAATTCAGAGTCTAAAAGAAACAGGGACCCTTCTCTCCCTGGCCTGTTTGTCACCCTCACTCTCTGCTTGTTTGCGTTAAATGGCCACTGTGCTTTTGAATCCAAAATCTGATTATATTTAATTAGTATAGGCATCTGGGATTTCTAATACACAAAGAGTTATTAAAGTAACAAATCTTTCTAAAATATGTTCTCCATGAAGGAATGTGTTAATTTATGCAGTAACAATTTTTTTTAACATGAAATAATTAACATGAAAACTGTAACAATTACAAATTCTTGGTAGTGTAATTTATACGTGAATTTTCCTCCAGACAATAATCTATTCAATTTAAATCTTCAATACTGGGAACATTTGAACAGACACATTTTTCTTCTCCTATTTAATACACAAACTGGCAGTTTTATACAAAGTCCCAAACACCCCTATTTCTTAGTATCTTCCAAAGATCCAAAGATTACATTGTCTTGACATTTGCTTCCTCAGCAACAATCCTGTCACTAATTTAGAACTTACAAACAAACAAACCGAAACCACACAGCAACTCCATGTTCCTATTCCTCAGGACGACTGAAGGAAGAGAGAGCGGCGTGGAGGTGGAGCCTCCACACAGCAGGAGCTCTGATACAAGTGGATCAGGAGGCCCGATGTAGCATGTCTGTGCACATTCATGGCCCCTGTGTGTGAGTGGGTGCGTGTGTGTATTAGCACCCACTGGGTCAATAGTAATGGCATTACTATTACTGCGAATACCAATCACAACCAGTTGTTATGACCTACAACTAACTCCGCATTTGTTTTCTGCTCAATGTTTTATGTCTGTTCCCAGGGAAGTCACATGCTAATTCTATGATACAGGTAACTACTATTACACCTGTTTTCAGAGGGGGAAGTACCTATACACGAGGCTCAGAGACATTAAGTAACCTATCCAAGGTTTCACATCAAATTAGCAGCAACGGTAGGATTTACACCAAGGTAACTGGAACATACACTTTCTTAACCAATCCAGCCCCAACACCAACAGAAGGGGATGGGGGGGGTGTGAGAGGATGGAATGAGGTCTGGTAACCAAGAGGACACCACACAGACTGCGGGCAGAAAAAGCAGGAAGAGGAGAATAACACCAACAGTGTCTACTAATTGTCTTCTCCAATCCTTACAACCACCTTGAAGGTAATTGACACTGACTCTATTTTACAGACGAGAAAGCTGAGGCTCTGAGAGGCCAGAACTTATGCTGTGGAAATGTGGCTGAGTCAGGCCCAAATGCAGGCTATCTAGCGCCAAAGCTTTTGTGCTAACCTCAAAGACAATCTTGCGGTGTGCAGGGAACACAGAGGTGACACACAATCCTTCCTGGAGGTTCTCACAGCCACAGCAGTATCTCATTTGTCCGGAGTGCTGTGCGTGCTGTTCAGAGAGCAGGAGAGCATGTCTGAGAGGAGGGCAGGGAGGACCAGGGACTTGGCCATTGACCGTGAACACTGAACACTGCCCAGGTGCTCTGTGCTCACGAGGGCTCTCTGCTGGTCTTCAGGCCAAATCATCCCTACAAAGAAGGTGCAAGACTGGCTGTGCTGATACTCAGCGCTCAGCAAAACTGCCACAACAGTGCTCGTGCCGTGAGTGTGTGTGTGTGTACATATGCACGCCAGTGTTGATGTGTGAAGTGCTGAGAATGCCCGCCTCATACTCAGAGTTGACAAGATTAGATACAACACGGCAGCACGTAGGCAGGTCTCAGCAGAGAAGGCGAAGGAGAAAAAGGGACGGCTTCCCGGGGTGGGGGGCAGCAGATGGCGGACCAGAGGGTCCCTCAGGGCGATACTGTCGAAGCACGGACTGCCCAGGTAAGTAGACTGGCTCTGGTTATAAAATAATGAAATATCGATATCTACCTATCAAGGCAGTTTCTTCTCTTCTGATTATTAAGTTTTTCTTAAAAAAAATTTTTTTTTAGTAATAAAGATCCCCTCCCTGCCTCATTTATTTACTATTATTTTTGCAGTAATGGAGACTGAATCTAGGATCTTTACACTGAGCTACATCCACAGTCCTTTTGATTTTGAGACAGGGTCTAAGTCACGAAGCTGTCTGGGCTGGACTCCAACCTGTGATCCCCTGTCTCAGCCTCCCAGAGTTAAGGGAATTAAGGTTATGAGAATGATTTTTATATTGCGTAACCCTCAAAGAACTTATATAGGTGGCTCATTTAATTCTCACTCTAATTATCTCAGGTAATTATTTTTATTATTTCCGTTTTACAGATGATTAAAACAATGAGGCTCAAAAAGGTTAAGTGATTTGCCTGGGAACACCAAGCCTGCAAGTGACAGGGCTGGCTCCAGCCCAGGTCCCCCGCGGCCAGGAGCGGAGTACAGCACTGATGCACAGGACGGTAACTGCAGCTCCCCCCTTTGGAGGATGAATCTGTGAGGCGCTACTGACACTGACAGCAGCTGGCCTCAGCCTGCCACGCGACTAGCTCTTCTGCCCCAGGGAATGTAACCTGTGCGCGGGAGGACACATTTCTATCTCCAGGGCAGCTTCGTTCATAAAGGCCCCAGAGTCAAAAGTTCCCCACTGCTCACGGACAGCAAGATGGGTGAACCCCGACGTATCTACACAGTGGACTATTAGTCAGCTAGGAGAACAAGAGAATGACGTTTACACGCAGCAACGTGGACGAGCCTCCCACAAATGCTAAGGTGAAAGGAGCCAGACGGGGTGACACTGCATGATTCACGCATATGGCAATCACTTCTGGGCAAAACTATCTACGGGGACAAGTACTGACTGAGAGTGGGCCTGGAGGGTCTTCTGACATGCATCTTCCTCTGTGGGTGGTTTCAGGTGCACCTATGTCCATAAAATGCATTGAGTTGCACATTTCAGACTGGCTTACTTTACTTTACTGTATGAATGTTATGGCTTAATATAAAAATAACAGAGTGTCCACAAGATCAAGTTACTGTAGTCTTACACATAAGTCAGGGCTATCTGAACTTGTTAGGTTTAAATCAACATTAGTCAGCACCAAGCTGCCAGAGAGCTCACGAAGACAGCAAGGCAGAGAATTCTAGCTCTGCTTCTTATCTGCTGGATGGAGGACTTGCTGGCTGGATGGGTGGCAAGTCCCAGGAGCCGCACGCTGGTGGTCGCTGGAGGGGGCGGAGGACAGCACAGGCACAGACCCTCACGTGCCCGTAGCCCAGGTGGGGACTGCAGTTAGCTCTGGAAGGGATCTGGGAGCACTGGCAGGGAGGTGGCTACGAAGACACTCGAGGGGACAGGGCAGGTGACCCGGAAGGGTGGGCCCAGCTGTGTCCATGGGATCAGGTGAGGACACCTGCTGACCTCTTTGTTTTTGGATCACAACCGCAGCTGCCTCAAGCTTGACCAAGCCGGAATCCCACATCCTCTCGCTCTGAAAGTAAACGCTTCTTCCCGACTCACTCACTTCTGCTGCTGCTAAGTTCACTCTCATGACTGCTCATGTCTGACCACCTGAGAATAACCTTCGATTACTTTTTTCTTTTCCTGAACAGTGTTTGAGCTTTTCCACTGCACTGACAACCCATTCACTCAACTGTTTATTCCCCAGTAGCCTAGTCTTACGTAGGACAAAACAACAATAAGTAAAATTTATTTACCACTCTCTATGTGATGGGAACTAGGCTAAACACTTTACAAAACTGTTTCATTTAACCTTTGCAAAAATGCACAAAGCAGGGGAAATGTATTATATATATATATATATTTTTTTTTTTTTTTTTGGAAATGTATTATATTTTATAGCTAAGTGTGGAAAAGTTAAGTCACTTGGCTGGCCAAGGCCCCACCTCAATAGATGGGAGCGTTGGATTTCAAACCCGGTTCTGGGTGACTTCAATGCTCCTGAGTGATCCTCTGCATCCCTACTGATGGCTCCTGATGTGGTCACAGCTGCTTATTCTTCTTCATATATATAAAAATTACTTTTTTTTTGAGATGCGGTCTCCCTATGTTGCCTAGGCTGGCCTCGAGCTCCTGAACTCCAGCAATCTGTGCTTCTAGTCTCCCTCGTAGCTGCAACTCAGGCACAGGCTACCATACCTGGCCTTGGTGTCTTTACATCAGCAGCTCTTATCAATATCCCTTTCATAGACGGGGCACTCTAATAACTGGTACTAGCAGGATTATTTTGAGATCCTGAATGGGCAGAATTCAGCAAAATTTTTATGACTAAAGAAGAATTATTTGCTGTATTGAGTGAGATGTTCAGGCAATAGAGAATGAACAATCTCCAATCATTTCCGGTACCTTCTAGATGCCGATCGGTGGAGGACTACCCTCATAGGCAAGGGGCCTGGTCTCGATCTCTTTCCTGACACAGGGCTTCTGCTCACAGTTGCCGTGTGGCAGGGGGTGGCAGAGGACAGGACACAGCTCCAAGTCCTAACCAGGCTTCTGCCATGTGCCATCACAGCCCTGCACTCAGACGGGGTGACAGACATTTCACTGCACCGAGATGGGACATTCACAACTGTTTTGCAAACAACTGTCATTCGTGGCCCTAAAATATCTGTGTTTGGCACAAGTTTCTGAACACTGCCTACACTCCTGTAATCACGACGTGGCCTGGCTGTGGCCTGCGGGTCACATAAAACCCGACTTGCAAATACCAGGCACACGGACCAGCTGTCTGCAGGAGCTGATTAATCCCCGGCAGGAAGTTCAGCATGCAGCATGTGTGCCATCTGCAGAATACACCGGCAGATACATGCCAGGCTCTTCCTGCCTCCTGAAGAGATGTGGCAGGGTAGATCCTCGGGAGGAATTTTATAAGCGGCTCTCAGTTGTCCTTGCGCTGGAAAATGAAGTCTCTCTAAACCCCACATACATGCACATCAGAAGGTGCTCCTTAAAACCATCCCCCAAAAGAGAAAAAGGGCCTTACCACTAACCCTCCTTTTCATTTTCTGTTCTTTCAGTCATTGTCTTAATGAAATGCAGGAGCACAGTTTAAGAGGATGAATGCAGTAAGCTAAGCCACTATTCAACTGGATTCAAACTCTGACTGCCATTTTCCTGCTGTGTGACTTTGTACAAGTGACTCAGCCTCTCTGAGTCTGTTTCTATTGTTTTCCTCCCCATATATCTCGCTCCCCTTGCAGAGTGGGTATTTGGAGGTGTATCACACATGCCCCTGCCCCTTCCTTTCCCTCTGTTGTAGGACAGCATTTTTTTTATTCTCTTTGGAAATCCTGGGGCTCTACAGGCTTTGTCTCCCCCACCCCCAGCTCAACCCCCCCAGCTCATTTATTTCTCTTTACTTGTATCTTTTGGGTGTCTGGCATGTATTTGAAGATGTTTGGGAAAGGAAAGAAGGAAGAAAAACATTCTAACAGGGAAGGCTGGGCTCTTCTATTTGGAAATTAAGTAGAGGAAAAGGAGAACAAAGGGTATGGTGGTGACCTTCCAGAGGAGTTCAGGCAGCCCTGGGGGTGTGATGGTGGAGGTGGGGAAGCCACCAGAAAGGCCATCAAGACAGAGAACGGGGGAGGAAGCTGAGAGGTCAGGGCTGAGGGCAGAGTCTGGGGGGTGACTGCGGGTTACCACTCACCCAGGGTCCCGGCCAGATGTACTTCCCCCAGGGAACAATGTGGGAACTGAATCCCAGGCCCTGAAGGCACCACCCACTGGCATGCACAGCAGGATGTGCTAGTTCCTGGCCCCACAACCTTCCCATTTATCAATGGTTCAAGGGTGTTAACCACAAATTTCGTCTGGTAAAGGGAAGAAACAAATCCTGAACCGCACCCTTCTGGCACTGGGACTCTACTCACACACAGATGAAGGCTTATCTGCTTTCACCCGAGCCATTCCTAAACCAAATATTCAAGTCTCACAATGTTCATGAGTCTGCTCCGTCCTGCTCTTTTTCCAGATCTGAGCAGTCAGTCACACAGTGTGGGGCTCAAGCCATGGTCACTCAGGCACCCTCGGCTCACCTTGTCTCAAAGTCACGTCCGCACTACCCTCTGCACTGCCGTGCCAGTCAAGGCTGCTGGGTGCCTTTGATTAGAGATCAGCAGCCATCTGGATCTGTGCGCGCATGTGTGCTTGCTGTGCGGGCATTTGGCTCCAAGACAAGAACTGCCACGTGTCGGGGAAATTCAAATAGCGGAGCTGACTGACCAACATGTAATCTAGCATTTGGCCAGTGTCTGTACCTGCCAGCGTCTTGGTTTAACATTTTCCCTCATCACTTGAGATTGCTAAGCACATTTCTATTCTCAGAGTCTAATAAAAGGAAGAAAGAATTGGCATGAAATGAAGAATCCAAAGGGAGAGGAGGAGAAGAAAAAGAATTCCAGAGATGGCCATTATGAAATTCTGTAGAAAGTGCCACCATATCCTATGCTTCAGCCGCTGCTCAGCCTTGCTTGACATGGTGGGGCGTCAGTTAACAACAACAGGGGAAGTCAGCCCCTTTCCCCAACTTCTGGCATTATAATCGACACAGGAGCCTGCATTTACTGACAGGTTTCCTACTGAATTCCAGACATTCTCCTGGTGACTGCTATGTGAAGATCCCAGGAGACAGAAAGCATCCCAAGAGTCCCTTCCTGGCGTCTGGTGCCCTTGCTACACCTCGACTGCTGCCCGATGGAGGAGCTGCAGGTTTGAGCTGCATTTTCCTGAGAGTTTGCAGTGGGGCAGATGATGCTGGTGGGGGGCTTTCTGAGGGACTTCATTATTTGTGTCCACAGTCCCTCCAGACTTTCTTCCCATCCTTCTCCTCCCTGCTTGGACCCATGAAAAGTCACCAGTGTGCTCCTCTGACCTCTGGCTGGCCTTGGCAGGTGGCCCAGAAGCTGGCTCCAGAGTGAGGCCAGGATTATCCCAATGCATCCCTGAGCCTCTTCTCTACCAGGAGCCCTCTTGCTCTGACTTCTGCTCTCACTCCCGGCCCTTTGCCATTCAGGCCTGGGCTGTTGCTGTCCTAGGTCTGAGGCACTGCACCTGCCTATTCCTCTGTAAAAGACTCCTTTAGCAAATTCTCCATTTTGAGTGTGCCTCCTATTTTCTGCTGAGACTTTGAGCAGCAAGGTCTAACTTATCCCTCAGCTTTCCACAGCCCTCCCTGTGCAGAAGCAGAGTATCCTGGACCTGCATATCATGTGGCATGAGTGGGAGGACCACAGGAGTGGACAGCCACTCAGTGAAACACAGTACCTTATCCATCCACTAAACCCACTGCAGTCTCCCACCTGCTGAGCCGTCAGACTCCTGCCAGATCAAAGAGAACAAAAAAACCCAGCAAAAGAATCACATTGCAAATATCTTCTGCAGGATGGAAGGAGGGAGAGTCATGTAGTAAACAGCTACTATTTGCAAAGATGCAATCATGAGTCATCATCATTCAAGTACCCACCTTGCCTTGCTGTGTACTCATTGTCTTCAATTAACCGGGCCAATCCAAAGTCAGCAATCTTGCAAATCAGTCCATTCCCCACTAGAATGTTTGCTGATCGCAGGTCTCTGTGGATATAATTCATGCGCTCAATGTAAGCCATTCCTGCAGCAACCTGTGGAAACCAGGGGAGAGGGCGCAGCCGTTACATCATGGCCTGATGCACTGCAACGCTGGTGCACCTGTGGCACAAATCAAGGTCCACGGGCCTACCTGTGCTGCCATGTCCACAAGATTTGGTAATTTCAGAGCTCTTCCTTCACCGTCTTTTAAGAAATCCAGTAAACTTCCTATGAACAAAACATAAAATCATTTCAATTTATTTTGAAAGATTAAAATCCCCACCACAGGGCTGTATTTGTTTTTTTTTTACTATAAGTAAAAGACAGTTGAATGGGCTAACACTAGCAATGAAAAAAAAGGGGTTTATGTAGGGAGCTGGGGCAAAAAAAATTTCTATGCACCGAAAGGCAAGTTTTACCTTTTGAAAATGAACAGTATTGATTTCATTTCTGAGGGTAACAAAAAAATCTGATAAAAGTACACGAAATGAAACTCAATATCCTTTTATCTCACAAGGAGCATGAGGGGCTCTGCACCCCTTGACGCTCATTCCCCAATCAGCCCTGCATGAAGGAACGATAAGAGGAAAATTCAGCCCAGCTGAACGGCCCAAAAATGTGGTCCTAGGGCGGGCAGCCACAGTGCCGGCAAGCTTGCTAGAAATGCACATTCTCAGGCACCAGCCAGGTCCACTAGCCAGACACTCTGGGGGCGGGGGGCTCAGAAGCTTGCATTGAAGCTCTCCAGGTGATTCTTGGAGAGCATAACGTTGAGAACTACTGCCCTAGCTCATGTACAAACTGTAAGTCAAGAAAAGGCTACGTGAGGAGTATGTGTGGGGCGGGCAGCTCCCCCTCATTAGATCACAGCCAGCCAAGCCTTCGATCAGACATCTGAAACAAAACAGCCGGCACTTCAGGGCCAGGACTGCAAGGCAGCCCGAGGAGCTCAGCACTAACACTGAGACAGAAATAATCATTTGCAGAAGCTGGAGGTTCATGATGGCCATCAGTGATTTTTTAATGCTTTAATCATTAAAGTTATTTACAAAATAACCCTGGATACAAAGGACAAACAATCTGCCAGGAAAAAATTCCAATTGTATTTTAAAAGAAAGTACGTGGCAACGAAAAAATACACTGGTGTCTTCTGATGTACAATGCATTGCCTTTTAAGGCTGTTTCTTGTTTTGTTCATCTATTTTTCCAAAACAAAGTGATCTCTGGCCTTATCCCCAACAATGTTGGTTTGATTACAGAGACAGACAGACACACAGAATAAAATGCATGTCATTTCTTCATCTGATATTTAAAAAGAGAGCTAAAAAAATATAAAGATACAAAGATGTTGAAATGATGGAGACTAAACTTAGCCTTTTTTAGGCTAAGTTTAGTAGGGCTTTGTTTAGCCCTACAACAAGGACATTTATCAGAAGTTACTGCATTCCAAATCAAAGGAAATGATCGAAGTCTCTGTATCATCCCTAATATTAAAGTGGAAGTTTTAATTACGGAGAGAAACTTGAATTCCTGACGTATGCAACACACAATGGCCCTGGATTTCACAAGGACTGGAGGATAAACTCAAAAGTTAGTGTGTTTTAAAAGTATCTTCATCAATGAGCACAAATTGATGCTTCCCAATGGGAACGCTCAACTCCTGCAGAAACTAGGCATGGAGAAGGCAGCTACATTTCTCTTCTTGAAACAGCCCCCGTAAGTCAGTGCAGGGTGGAGACAGGAGAAGTGTTGCCCCACCTTTATTCATATACTCGGTGACGATATAGATGGGTTCTTCAGACACCACTGCGTACAGCTGGACCAATTTGTCATGCTTCAACTTCTTCATGATCTGTGCTTCCTCGAGGAATGATTCAGGGGACATTGTGCCTGGTTTAAGAGTCTTTATGGCTACTTTTGTGTTTCCATTCCAGGTACCTACAAACATCCCACAATATTAAGTCAAACCCAAAACCTTCTTTTGATGGAAAAAAAGTTTTAGACTAATAACTAAAGCTAGATTTTAAGTTTTAAAAACCTAAAATGGTTTTTGTGAACAAAGACAGTGTGGACTGTAAGGACTCTGTCAAGTATTTCAATCGGAAAAATGAATTTATGTCTGGCCATGGCTGTATTTCTTTTTTTTTACTTATTTTCAATTTTTATCTGTCTGTCTGGCTACGTGGCTCAGCCATATGGTTACAAATTTACACCAAAAGCACCAGGCCCTTGTTTAACAGTGAGGAGTGCCCAGAGTTTGGACAGTCCTGACAGTCTGATAGCCATCCCTTGGGCCACCTAGTGAGGATGGAAGAAATTAGTCTAAGTTCCATTTTATGTTCAAAACACATTATGGGAACACACTGACCATGCTTGGGAACTGACCAGGTTTTCAGCTGTCTACAGCACACGAATTACTTGACTGAGTCCTTGAACAGCTGAGCTAAGCATGCAGATAAGCACCAGCAAAGGGCCCACAGCCTCCTCGCCAGTACTTCCCCCGCAGGCACACTCCTCAGGCGTACTGATGGCCAGCCACAAGGGCAACGGCTTCCATCAGGTGGACTGGGAAAGCTATACGGAAGCTAAGGGGAACAGAAATTTTAAACTTCCCATGTTAAAAAGTCTAGTTGATCCAAAGGCTAGTTTATGATCATAGTCAGTTTTGTCATCTGTAAAGTACAGGAATGGGATTAGATTATCTGTTGAATCACTTTTAGCTCCCAAATTAAAACATAACCAAACACTGGGTTTTATGTCAGTCATAGCTGACTGTTAGTCCTATAATTCTGAAGGATAGTTTAATTGTTTGTGTTTTCTTTTTTGAGGCAGGGTCTTGCTATGCAGTTCAGGCTGGCCTTGAACTCACTATGTAGTCCAGGCTGGCCTCGAACTTGCAGTGATTCTCCTGCCTCAGCCTCCCAAATGACGGAATTACAGGCATGTGCCATCATACCTAGCTCTGAAGGATAATTTTATAAAGGGAAAAGAAAAAGCTGCTATATTCTATTGAAAAGAGAACACTGGAGTAAATTAAGATTTATTTTCATGTTTAATCTATGACTTTAGGATCTAAGAATTCTGTAAATTGGAACAATTTTTATTATCCTGTTAAAAACGTGGCTCTGGTAACTACATACAACCTGTAAAAAATACAAATTATGGAAGAGCCAGTGGCCTAAAGCAGAGTTCACTGAAATGTCAAAGAGTACCTGCCTCTTAAGAGTAAACGGGAAATATGACAGTGTGTAAGTGATCTTTGTGACTGATGTCTTAGCAACCCCGGAATCTAAATACTGCGAGATCTTCCTCTTGAATAGCAATTGGGATAATTACCACAGGTGTCCATTCTGATCTTGGTGGTGTGTTGCTTTACATTTCATGGGAAACAAAGTCTCAGTGGTCTAGGTAATGATTTAAAATTGATAATTAAAAGTTTGAAAATAAATTTTCATATAGGACCCAATTATTCCTGTGTGAATGATTTGGTTAAAATTCTCAGGATCCACAACTTCAATTATGAAAGGTGCGAATAACGGGGAAGAAAACACAAATATTTCTTACAGTACTTGAAGTCCAGAGAGGGACATAATAACTTGAATTCCTTATCATAACCCTGAATGCATGCGTGTATACGCATGTCTAAGTATGTTTCTGTCTACATCTACTAATGTACCCGTCTATCTACCGATCTATGTGCACACATCTGTGTAGTGCTTGCTACATGCCAAGCCCTCCTTTACCCAGAGACCTTTACAGGTACCTACCAATGCTGCTTTTAACAGGCTCTATGAAAGGGGAGTCCCACAGGCTTTAGTACTGCTTTATTGACAAATGTTTTTGAGTGGGGCCTGATTCTACTGACTGTCTCTAAGCAAAGCTGCAACTGAACCAAAGTGGTTATAAAAGTGATTCTGAGGGGCTACCTACTATCTACAAGGGACTTTACACATATTGTCCCAACTGATCCTCAAAACAATCCTATGAAGCAGGTATTGCTCCAGTTTTACAGATGAGAAAACTGAGGCTCAAAGATAGCAAATAAACTCCTTGTTAATGGTTAATCAGCTCATAAGGATTCAAACCAGGTCTAGTGTGCAGAAAGCCCATGGTCTTTATTGCTGCCCACATATAGTATCTTACCTTCCTGTTTCTTAGGAAAATACCACATTCACAGTGTTCTGGGTTCCTGTTTGGCAGGTACTTAGTTAACCACATTAAGCAGGACAGCTGAGCACAGCCAGGTATCACCACATTCTGAAAATCTGTATGGTCTGTGGCCATCTAGTTATCCTGGTTAGGTGTCTTTGTCCTAGTGGCTATGTGTGTATTTTTGTTCAAAACTGTCCTTCTAATTGGCTTTGAGACGCAGCCACAACAAAATGTGCCCTCTGCCTTACCAAGCCACACTTCAGCGAAACACCCCTGCCCCAGCTTCTTCTCCAGAAACAGTGAGCCACGTGCAACTTCCCAAGCATCTTTAGCCAATCCAGAAGTTTGTGGGGCACAACTTGATGAAATCACAGTTAAGTTAAAACACAAACCATCAGCTTTCTCTACAGGAAAGGGAATTAATAAAGAAAACACAGTTCTTATAATCCATAATCATGCATGCACTAGGAAAAGATGGAAGGTGACTTGCCCTGCAGGGTGACATTCGACAAATATGCGCATCTGGAAATAGAGGTGAGCCGTTGTGTAGCCTGGAAGGCTCCTTCCACCATTTACTGGCTTATGAACTGAGGCTCACGTAATAGTGCTGCCATGAGAGTTCTGCCAATCTTGCCAATTTCTTAGCTTTTTTTCTAGAAACTGTAGAATTTTGAAATCTGGACATAAAGTCTTTATTTTCACCTTCCATCTTTGATGTTTGAGATTCCCAAACCAGGAAGCTAATAATAGAGTAATTGAGTCTCAGCATACCCATCCATACTTCCCCAAACTGCCCATTTCCCAGTCTCTTGATCAACTGCAGGGATTCTCGAGGGATTTCCCAGACATCTTTGGTTTTGACAGACAGATCGGTAAGCCTTGGCATCCCTTTGTGACAGGGGACTACTAGGCGGCAGCAGAGACCTGCGGCTCTCTCTGATGGAGCAGGGGCAGCAGCAGGAGAGGAGAGAAGAGCAGAACACATGTAACGACAACAGGTACAGGTGCAAACCCACGCACGTCCCCGGGAGATGGGACGCCACACAGTGAAGTACACCCACGGGAAGTGGGATAGAGAACGTTTCAAATTTGGACCAGTCTGTGTCACCAGGTGTGATAAGTTCTCTGCACAGATAGAGACACAGAATGTTTTGGTTTCTGTACTCACGAAATAAGAAAACTGTTTTTGGCCCGATGCGCTAACGACATGTCTTCTGGAATGCTAAAAATGCCCTTGCCGATTGCAAAAAGTACATTTGGACTAAAGCGTGTCAGCATGACTGTCCTTTCCCCCTCTAATATCTGGCTCTCTGAGGGGCTTGGGGATCTCCCTGGTATGAATATGTTCAAAGCTGTAACGTCAGTACAGGAGCCTTTCACAGAACCCTGGACTGTTACAAATGAGGAAGGCTGAAGATCACACATGGAGGGGGAACGATGTCATTCTAGAGTCTTCTCTGGCATTCTAACTCACTCCATTCTACCAGTCAGATAAGCTCCGCTTCTTTGTGATTTTCTATTAAAAAAAACCTTTCTAACAGTCTCCTACATGTAATTTAGCAGTCTGGATTGAAAGGAGAAAGAATGGAAACTAACATTGGCAGAAACTCAGTGACATTGAAAGAGGAAGGAAAATAGTAGTTATCACTCAAGAGGTTACTGGGAAGCTCCCTCCCTTCCTTTCTTTTCTAAAAGAATATACCTTTTAGGATCTAGGAATGTTAGGGGGACACTGACTAAGTGTCAAGTTGAAAATCAGCTGAGAAGAGGTAACACAGAGTAAGAACTCAGAGAAGCGGCAGGAGCAGCACAGTGCCTGGCTTGTGGGGGAGAGAGCCCCACTCTGGGGAGCCCTCAGGCCCAAGCAAAGCAAGCATGGCACCGTTGCCTGTCTCTGGGAACTGACTGTAACTCTCTCTCTCTCTCTTTTTAAATGGAATCAGGTTCTGAGATGTTTAGGCAGGAAATTATTTATGTGTCAATATTTCAAAGGCATTTTATGTGCAAAAGAGAAAGAGGGAAGAGGAAAAGCCAATATAAAAGCAAATCTAACTTGAGATTTTTTTTTCCCTGAGATTAAAAAAATGTCTATTGTTCTTCATAGCCCTTCCCTCCTTCCAGCTTTACGGTGTTATTAAGGTGCCCTTTCCAACACAATATTTTCAAATGATCCAAACCCTGGGGATCCTGCTGATGTTTGGCTGTAATGAAGTATTTCAGCATTCGAAAAATCCTTACAACATGCAGACATTTTGAGTATATCATTTAAGCTCAGGGAGATATTCTGGTCTTTTTCTCTCAAATATTTCATTAGAATGACATAAACCAAGATAGCCAAGGCCTGGACCAACCAGTACCAAGTTTTGTTAATGTTTTCAATTGGTTATTAGTAATCTAGATCAATATACAGGCATTTCTTATTGTTGTTTTCAGAAGATTGCTTTTTTATGCTACGAAAACTCCCACACATACTTTTCAATGTGCAGAGCAACAGTAGAGGTCATACTATTCTGGCGTTGTAAGAACAATGACAATCACATGGGTCACACAAAAACCTCCTGGGTTTAATGTGATAGAGGCCTGCATCTGTACATGTGTACCCGTATCTATATTCACATGTGTATATGTATTGTATAGTCGGATATATTGGCTAACCAAGGGAAGAAAGCAAGCAATTTAACAATTTTACATACAACCACTCTCTTTAATAAAATGTACAAGCTGTGCACTTATTCATCTAATAACTTTGTTTCCAGGAATAACAAAATAATAGTGTCATCTGGGTGTTAGGACATAGACTAATCTACCTTTAGAAAGTTCCATACAATAGATGTAATGTATGAAAGTGCTGTGGGTCACATAAGTCCAACTCTAGTTAGGAAATGGAAGTACTGGTGGGTAACCAGGACCTGATGATCCCCCTTGTCACCAGGATGAAACGTATATTCAGCTGTCCTGGAGCAGTCCCCAGGGAAGTGCCCTCCTAGCAATCCTTCCTTCTTCCCTTTGCAGGAAGGGGAGCAGAAAAAGATAACGCACAAGGAATTTTAGGATGAAGATGAAAACACAATAATTTTAAAGATTTCATCTACTGCTTTCTATTTGGAGAGCTAGAATGTTGCAGAATCTTCTGACCTACATATGGAACTCGTAATAACTGGCAGAACCACAACAACAGGGCCACTCAGCCAGGCCCCACTGTCAGGGGCTAGCAAAAAGAACAATTTTACTAGTGATCTTATATGTATCTGTTATACCCCTCTTCATTTCCCTTCCCGTTTGGAACCCTGTGCCTAACCATTCCCTCCTGTACTTTAACTGTTAATACACAGAGTTAGGGTTACCTGAGTAATGTTGTACAAGCTGCTGAAGAGTTTCAAACTGGGCCCGGGTGGTGATGTAGTATCCACCATTGTCAAGTTTGCGAATTTTGTAATGTTTGACATGGTCTCCTTTCATATCATCCCAATCACGGATAGAAAGTGAATAGGCACCTGATAAACATGCAGAGCATTAGCAGCACCAATTATTTCTACTACTAGTTTGTCTTTTACTTGACTATTTTGATTAATAACAATCAAGGGCACACACACACACACACACACACACACACACAAACTCCACTGCTATTTTTTTTAGCAATAAAATAATTTTGCCCTTAAGACTGGAAGCTTCCCAGCTATTATTCTAACATGCTCTATTTGGTACCCTCATGTTGCCTAATACCGCACAAACTCAATTCCCACAGGGCAAGATCAAGAGAAATCCCCATTCCCAGTTGAGCCTGCCTCTTTGGGTTCCTCCTCGCGAGGGCCTGCGGAAGACAGGACAGCACCCGTACAAAGGCAATCCACGGGCAGTCTCTGGGTGAGCTTCAAAGTCCTGCTTTGTAACACTGTACAGGCACTAACCAGTGTCTGGCAGCTCTGGCTAGAAGGCTGCTTTACTTTGCTCCCCTTGACCTAGCTCTTGGGGGCTTCAGTGAGTTGTTCAGTGACACAAAGGAAGAGAAAGTCCTCACTTACTAAAAAACAAAACAAAACAGAAGGAAAACAAAAATAACTTGTATGATTGGTGCCTGAAGAACTAAGAGTTTCAAAGAAATCCTAATTTTGAAGGACTTCTGAAACTCTGTGATCTGGGCACCAGGAGCAAGGGGGCTGCCCAGCACCCCTTCAGGAAGAAATCTCAATTCTGAGCCCCTGTAGTTCTTTTGGCACTGTCTGCAGTTCTAGAGCCTCATGGAGAAACTAAAAACAGAACTGCACTCACAAGGCAGGGAGGAGATGTGCCATTTTAAAATCCTTGTACATTAGAGATAAGCCTTTCATCCCCTCTGACCTATCCAGATTTGAATGACAAGCCAATGTCTTCTACTCCTTATCATACCTTTGGTGGTTTCGCTCTCCCGGATAAGAAAGGTACCTCTTGGGTTTCCAAAGGACAGAAGCTGTCGCTCGGCATCTTTGCGACCAAGTTTTCCAAAGTACCACCTTTAAATGAGATCAGGGAAAGGAAATACTTTATGATGATCATCTACAAAATGGAAAGCACAGCCTTTTGTTGCCCACGAGTCTCCTTGCCCTTAGTCTTTCCTGACATGTATATATTTTTCTAGCTTCAGTCAGTCCTCTTTCATTCTATCCCTGCTTCTATCCCTATTCCATCTCTTTCACTCTGAAAAAAAAAAAAATCAGATTTGAATTGTGGGTGGTTTTCCTTCCCCCCAGAACAGAACTGGCTCATGTTAAAACTGTCACCTGCATGCACAGAGAAATTGAGGACCTTGTTTTGAAATGGCAATGGCAGGAGACATTTTCTATGCTCATCTACAAGACCCTTGGTTTCTGGGAAATAACAAAACAGTCTTAGTGTGAAGAAAGATCACTAATCAAGCTTTTTTTAAAAAAAATATATATAAAAAGGAATCACTCAGAATGGATAAGGAATAAATAACGATGGATGACATTTTCAGTATATTCCTACCTACTGGAACTCTGGGAAAAATGATCAAGTCTATCCTGATATGACAGCCACCCCTGGACACTTGCTTGCCTTTCTCCTATCCAGCAGGTGTGAGGTGTTTACCAGGCACCTGGTCTGTTATCTGCAGCAGGGCTTTCCCGGCACAGCTGCAGGGAGTTACTGTGCGTACTTCAGATCTGTGCAGTCAACGAGTAAGTCTTTAAAAAGATACTTTACTATTTCTTTGGAACAAATTAATGATACTCTGTGCCACTTTAGGAGGCATCACCTGTGGACTTTCCTTGTCTTTTATCTTCCCTCTGTACTTGCAAGCTCAGTCACCTGGCAACTAGTTTACACGTCTGCACTAAGTGCTGAGCGAGCACCAGGTGCTCCAAGAACCCGAGGGAGAACTGTGGAGCATTCCGTTGGAATCTGTGCTAGGAACGTGTTTTAGAGTACTGAACTCTGAAGTTTCAATTCATTACACGTAAACATAGCCATTATGTGTTCACTGTCAAATTCTCTATGAATGAAAGAATTTCACTGAAGGTAAGACAGCACACATTAGCTCTTTGGTGATTTAACAGAGACCAAAATGGGTCAGAAGCCCTAATCTAGCACTAGTTGGTGCAAAGAATATCACACCAATTATTTTTGAGAAATGTCTTACTGGGTTTGTATCAATAAATCCAATCAAAATGCTGTGTAAAACAGGGATGAAAGGGAACTTTCTGTAACAATAGATTGCACATAAGTGGTATTTTAAGATAATGCTAATTGACTGAAAACCCATATGCATTATTTAAAAGTATTTTATTCTTTTAAAACAATATTTAAAAATTGATCACTATAAATATAACTTAAATATATAGCAAGTAGGTTCCTAGTTTAAACCAGAGTAATGCTACATTTTGGTGGGATTTTTATTCTGAAAGAACATAGATGTTTGGAAATCTGCCCTAAAATATAAATTTGATACAAACACCCTTACTCACTGATGATGAAATACATTTACCAGGGGGAAAGAAAAATCCAGCTCAGAACCACTGAGTATTTGAGAGCGGGAAACAAAACACATCTTCTTAGGAGAGGAAATACAAAGGAATGAAAGATGAGAGAAGGAGCCAGTTGGGGATTTGGCTAGGGGTAGAGTCTAATCTTCCTTGCAGTGCTTAAACAAATCCATGGCGAAATTAAATAACAGAGCCAAAGTCCGGGCTCAGTGGCTGACTTTTCTACCCCCTTTCTGGTGAGGCAAGTCCCTGAGGTGTCAGGGAAGAGGCCAGTTTCCTGCGTTTGGGAAATCATTGGCCCAGCTCCCTTCCCCCAGCTCAAAATTAGGGTTGGCACAAGCCATGGTGGCAAGTCTCTCCTTTGGAAGCGTCTGCTCACCCCCACAGGTCGGAATGGGCAATGGTCATCCCTTCTAGGACCTCTCAGCCTACTGACCACCTTCCAGAAAGCCTCCTGGGGAGTATTTGGGCCAAATATCTGCTTATCAGTATTCACTGTCAAAAACAACTGAGAGCTCAGTTGAAGCAATCATTGGAAATCCATCACTGTAGGATTTCCCAAGCTGTGGGATGCACTGTATGTGAAATACTTTCACTGGGGCACGGAAGGTATGTCTTTTCAGCACTTTCAATATTTCTGATTACATCAAAGAAAAAAAGAATCTTACTTTAATCTTTAATGATTTTCCCCTTCTCCAGGGAGCAGAATGTAGGCTAATCTGGGGCTGTCAATAATATCTGCAGTAGTGAGAATTTCACCATATTTTTATGAGTACCTTTTAATCTATAACAAGTTATATTGAGTTTCATTAAGCATACTGTTATAAATTTCCTTTTGAAATAAGGATAAAGAATGAGGAGGCTTAGAGTGAAATATTAAGTTAATAGTAGTACAAAGGCTGCACAGACATGACAAAAACCAAGGCATAAAACCAGGGAAACACAGAACTACCGTATCCTCTCAATCTGTAATTTCCTAACACAAATGAATTTCTTCTCTCCTTTTTTGCCCAACATTCTACTGTGGCAACTAACTTTTAAGAGCACGTAGTTAATGATATGAGAGACCATAATTGTAAATAAGGACAAAGAGGTGTAATAGATATTATATAAAAGGAGGATGGTGAGCAGAGGAGAGAAGTACTAGAAAGAAAGAAGGGGAAAAGCAGAAAGGCAACAGGGGAAAAAGAGGGGAAAGGGAAAATATGGAAAATGATGAATGAACCTGCTGTAAATAGGGAGGGAGGGTGCAGG
>PVJO010012100.1:0-26210 GCA_004026905.1 Hystrix cristata | reverse complement strand
GGGGGAGAACCAAGATACATCATGTATAGGTACAGAATTAATGTAATGAATGTGACCATTGTATGTAGAATGTACCAATACATGTTCTTGGTTTAAAATAATAATAAAAAAAAGAGCACGTAGTTAAATGAAAATAACAAAATAAAACATACTCTTCTGCTTGGATAGAGTCAACTGGTGCCACATAATTGCTGGGAATGTAACCTGTCTCTCCAGTTGTCAAGGAGCGGGCTTCCCACCAGTCTCCTTCCCTTGAAAGAAAAGAGAAAAAGACGTTAATGTTTCCTATTTCAGCATCTGAAAGCTGGGCCTGATGCTGTGAAAAGCCTGAGACTGTTATTGAGCTATTCTGTTCCCCCAGCTGCTCCTTTTCTCTAAACTCCAACACACCCCTGCCCGTGCAAGTCGGGTGGTTTACAATTGGAGTCCCTCAGGAGATGGACCTGGCGGTCTCCCACCTTCTTTGTGAAATGCAGTCCTCTGGCCAGGAATGGGCTCTCTTGATGAGGAGGGATTCTGCCTAGTAAGAGGCAGACCTGGACATCCAGGAAGGCAGCCCACCCTCAGTTTCCTTTAGGAAACTATCATGGCTGCAGATATTCTGGGGAGGGAAGCTATTAGGAAGGTGGTGAGGGAAGGATGCAGCCTCTGGATACCTGCCTTACTTGGTCTCAAGAAAATGGGGGAGACACACTTTTCTGAAGGCAGGATTTCCAAGACTACAACAGGACAGGCTTTCCTCAGGCACTTTCAGGCTATGGGTGGGGAATGATCTTCCCCAGACTGACTAACCAAACCCCATATTCCACCTGGGGCTTCCTTCAGTGTCCTCGAATGATGGCACCTCTGAACAAGGAGGCTGGTGAACAAAGGCATCACACAGGACTTCCTGAAGCCATGGACAGTGGTGACAAGTTAGTGTAGGCACAGTTGTGGGGACAGGCTTGGTGGCATAACTGACAGAATAACTGTGAACTATTCTGTTACAGAATAGTTCACAGAAAGCACAGTGCCAGTAGGGATTTTTAAGCTTATGTTCAGTCTTTCAATCTCTCCTTTTACCCTATTAAACAAAAGGATCAATCAAAAGAGAGAGATAATAGTTCTTATAGTCTTTAAATCATAGACTTAAATTCAGTTTCCACTGGTCCCATTTCTGTGCACCCCCAAAGAAATACATGCAGTTGTAAATCCATAATCTAAGACCATACACTTCAGTTTACTTTCTTTGTTAAACATCACACATTTAAGGAAATGGCTTTGGAGACATTACTTTCACTTTAATACTATGACAATGTTTATGCTTTGACATTCCACTAGATGGAGACATTTCATCACAGAAAATAACAATACCCACCTCCTCCCTCAAATCCCCCAACCTGGGAAATGCTCCAAAATGGCGAGGGAAAAATCAAGTAATGTAGCACAGGCTTGTTTTTTAATGCATGATAACCTTCATCAAGTTAGTTCTGATTGAATTAAATTGTTAAAAAGAAGAGCTAGTGTAAATTTCAGGGTATGTGGGAATGTCAGTGGGAGCGGGAGGCCAATACATTTGTGGCAAATGGAAATAATTTCCGATTCAAATTCAGCATTAACTGTCTCATTTTGATCTAGGCACTTAAATAGTTTAGTACAGATTAGAATCTAATTATGGGCTTGTCCTCAAGAGTTTCCGGTATCAAGAGTTTATGACTTTCTTATGTAATTCCATTAATCTTATAAGAGTTTCCGGTTACTCATGAGAAAGATAGCATCCTTGGCTTCTCTATTTCTAGGCCATGTGGGTTGCTTTCTCCATGAAAGGTGACAAAGACTCAGTGAATTATTGGTAAACATCACATTTTACTACATCTACCTCACAATTTACTCACTTTGGGCCCAGAGAGGCTGGCGCAGATTCAAACATGTATCAGAAGTAACTGAGCAAGTGAACAAATCTTTTTAACACAATGGAGTCAGTCACCAATTCACCTCCGAATAGACAATGCATCCTACAAGACACACTGGTTTAGGAGAACAGGATTTCTAATATGCTACCTTTCATTGTTTTACTTGAGTTATTGTGGGTAATTAGCATTGTTAGAGCAGTACTTTACTCTTACAGCAGATTTTTTCATTAACTCACAGTAGGATATTCTTTGCTATGCTCTTTGGATTCAAATATATGATTTAAACTCCGGTGCTGGTGTAGAATGGCTTGTAAGTTTGTATAACAGTTTCCCCTCTTCCTCTGACTTAAAGACTTATTAAAAGTGCCTGTCCCAATCCCCAAGATCACTCACAGGGTTTGTGGTCTCCGCACCAGGGATCCCAGGTACCCTGGACCCTTCACGGAGCCAGGAAGTGGCCTTGGCCAGCAGAAGTCAGCCTTGCTCTGTGTAGCTATGGAGGACTTATTATCATTTGATGGATTCCTTCTAAATTTGGTCACTGCCCATCTTACTTTCAGAGAACATATCTGCAACAATTTTATCCAAAGTTTGGGTGGGTCTTGAAACCAGGTTTTATTTTCATGACAGAAAAGAACTTTAAACAGTCCCCTAATAACAGGGAATGATTTTGATCAATGACTACTCCACTCCGTGTATTTATTAAAGAGTCACTGTTTTGAGACAGTAAATCACTGCTCATGACATGTGAAAACAGGAGATGAAATGGATGAACTTAAGCATTGTGTACCCCGGGTTCAAGCTGGATAATGTCCTGAAGCTACACCACACTGAGCTCTAAGGAGAGCCAGCTGAGAGCCAAGCTGAGTCCCCTGGCATGCTCCTGCACCCCTATCCCACAGTGGATGCTGCACCTCAAAAACGAAAACCCCCATGGCCTCCAGTTTGTGCCTCTAGACAAGGGAAAGGAGTGGGAGGACACACATTCGGGGGTGTGGTACCGCCCCAGGGGAACATGGCCCCCCTCCAGTCAGCCCTGAGAGCCTGTGGCTGGGCAGACCAGGGAGGGGAGGAGCCACCTGCCATCTGCTTCTGTGTTAGTGCTTTGTTCTCCCTTCCCCTTTTCTCATCCCTGTTATTACTCTTGCCTTCAGGATTCCGTATTTGTTAAACAAACCTTATTTTTCTTTTCCATAACCTTGAAAAAGGGCATTCAAATAGTACATACGATGAGGAATTCTACTGGCAAAAAGGAAAAGCATTAAGGGGAAAAACCTTTTGTGATGTTTTCTTCTAAGACAAACAAGAGAAAAGGGCCACAGGCTCAAAGGGCATGCATGCAAATCACAAAATAATGTAGACCGTGGACAGACTGGGTCCTCCCCTTAAATGTTTCTCCAAGATACAGTTTGTTGATGCTAAAGAAGATGCTTTCCAGACTAACAAAGGAAGATACCAGGAACGGGACTGCACCAGGACCCTACAACCTGATGCACAGCTCCACTTGCAGCACGAAGACATGTACTTCTTCCCACTTCCGGTTTTTACCTTTACACTTACAAATCATTTTAATTTTCTAACAAACATCACCATTTAGGGAATATTGTATAAACTGGGGAGAGGAAGTGGAATGTATTTCAAATTCAAAGTTAGCAGACTGACGACAAGCATTTATGTGAGAATCAAACAAATGATAAAACTCATAAACCAGAAGAGATCAAAGCCACATTCTTTCCTCTTCATGCCCAACTGTCCAGCCGGCCAACTGTCCCAATCTTCACGTCACTCCAATGTCTCAGTTGCCTTTGATGGGGTATCTGGGCCTTCCCAAGGTCACACCTGACACTCTGCTCGGGACCCTGACCCTCACATCTTCGCCTTGGCTCTGCACCTGCCAGCTCAGTGCACACAGGCAGATCCCCAAACTGGGTCTACAATCCGTCAGATGTCAAACGACGACTGCGAGACATACCTCAGACAGTTGTTGTGAAGAATCAATGAGAGCATTTGTAACTTAGCACATGGCTGGTACACAATGAGCCTTCAATAAATGGCAGCTGTTTACTATTTTTAAAAAATTCCTGTAGCTACAAGATGTCTCCTAGGGTGGGGGAGAGCAGGTACCCTTCTTGTCCTGGCTGCTAGTGGCACAGGCATGTTCAGTTTGTGAAAATTTGGTAAACTGTATGCTTTGAAAAAAAAAATTGTGGTAAAGTATATGTAACCATTTTAACCATTTTTAAGTGTAAATATGTTTAGCATTAAATACATTCACGTTGTTGTAGTCATTGTCATGTACACTGTTGACAGGTGCACTTTTCGACATGTATTTCAGTGAATTTAGAAGACCCACCTACACCTTTGTTAGTGATGACAATAATAACTCAAACCCTAACACAGCCTGGTGACAACGTAGACAGAGTCTTCTGATGTCTAAAAAGTATTAGCTTGTCACGGCACAGTATTTGGTCTTGCTACTGAAAGAGAGCATGTTCTCAGTGTGCGCTCCCCAGAGCTCAGGACCTCCCCGGAAGCGGCCCCAAGCTACTTTCTAAGGTCGTTTCTAAAGGAGCCTGCATTCCTCATTGCACTTGCCCTCGTCTTACATGGACGTGTGTTGTGTGCAAAGACCTCTCTGTGCTCATCTGTTTGGGAAAGCTAAGGAGTCAGTCTTAAAGTCCTTCCTCACCACAGAAGTCAGTTTGCTCAGACAGCAGAAAAGCTACCAGATGTGGCAGCACCGCAGAACCTCCCAGGGTGCCCTCGGTGGCCGGTAGCAGTCCTTGCCAGCCGTGGACAGCGCTCTCACGGACATGGCAAGCCTGGCTTGCTGATGGGGCAACACTGTCTTCTTGGGAGCTTGGGTTTTTCTGGAGAGGCCCTGTGCAAGTGCTCAATCTAAAGAGATAATAGTTAAATACCGCCGAGAAATGCAACCCGTATTCACTCTTACGGAAGTATTAATGGGAGGACTTGAGAAGCGAGCGAGTTGCTGTTAACTGTGGTTCCGAGTGGCCACATTTAAAATGCCTGCACTGTAGTCATTTGTGAGTGGGTGGAACTGCTTCTTCTTTCTTCTCACAAAGATTTAGTCACTCCGAAATTTTCATTACAGGGAAACGCCCCCATAAGCTTCACCCACGGAATGTTTAGCAGTTGTGAAAACAGAAGGAACTTGTTGCTGGCCTGAAGTGAGGGCTGAGCTGGTGCAACATTCAAAGGGTGCAGAGAAATGCAAGGCAGAGATCATGGAATGTGGGCAGCTATGCTGGGTGCCCAAGTGCAGATTTGCGGAAATGCCAGGCGCCGTGAAGAGTGGTGCTGGTGCTTTTACAACCTTTAAACTAAAACCCAATCCCAAAAACACAGACTCTGCTACTACAGCATCCTCTAAGAAGCCCCTGGCACACGGTGCCATACTACTGACTGCTCTCAAACGATATTATATGAACCAGTGAATTAGCAAACCTCTCAGCATTTCAGGTATCTGGCGAGATGCAGGCTGCACACAGAATGTTTTCCCTCTTGAAAGGCTTGTACACTACCCCTTTCCTTCCCAAACTTACGAGCTGTTTAATATTTGAAATTTTTCTCCTTTGTGAAAACTCAGGTCATCTTCTGTCCGTGCCTCATAGTCATAAAGGGCCACGAAGAGCGTCACTCCTGACAAAACAAGGAAAGTGATTATTACGTAAGAGGAAACGAATTCTAAAGAACTGAATTTTTGCTAAAATCTCACTGTCAAAATCTATGTCCAATCAGCACTAACAATTTTATAAAGTGTAATGAATGTGGGCAAACCAGAGCTGCAGAGCCTTGCTCTTTGTATGGAAGCACTGTTTGATCTGATAAACACCTGAAGTTGAAGGACTTCTCTTTCTATGCTTCTGAAAGAGTCCTGAGGAAGAGACAGATACGAACATCATGCCCAAAATGAGAGGGTGCCGCAGCGCGGTGCTGGGCTTCAGACACATTCTCTTCTACCTGGGAACCCACCTTAAATTCTGGGCACAACCAATCAATCTTTCCCCTGACATGACAGCAACGTACACAGTAAAAGGAAGCTTATTCTGCAGCGTGGGGAAATTTAGAGAAGATTCCTTCTGTGACGGTCACCCCAACTGGAGGAGGCACTGCCTTTGGCATGTGCAATTGCTTTTGTAGTATGTAGCTGTTCGGTCCCGCTGCTGATGACGGAATTCCTCTCCCTGTTTTCCTAGTTTGAATTCACCTTTCTTTGCACCCTCTTGCAGCACTCACTCTTTTTTTTTTTTGGTGCTGGGGATCGAACTCAGGGTCTTGTGCTTGGTAGGCAAGCACTCTAACCACTGAGCTAAATTCCCAGCCTGTAGCACTCACTCTTCCTCACACCCATCCTACGTCTTCTCATCTGGCTCATCCCCCCATCCCCCGGGGCACTTGCTGCTTCACAGAAATTTGCTATCAATAGTAAAAAATGTCCCTAGTCCCATTCGACCAGAATTGTTCTTGTAATAGGCAGGATTCTAAGAGAGCTCTCAACGACTCTGCCTCTGGTATTCATGTCCTCCTATGATCTTCTTCCCTTGAGAACAGACTGGACCTAATGACTTACTTCTAACCAAAAGAATGTGCAAAGGTGCTATGACCTTCTACTGCTATGTCAGCCTGCACACTTTGATGACACAAAGTGCCATGCTGGCAAGGCCCATGTGACAAAGAACCGAGCAGCTGCCAGCAAGGGACTAAACCTGCCAACTCCACACCAGTCCAGAAGCGGATGATCCTCAGTTGAGCTGTGAGATGACTACAGCCTGGTTGGCCCACTTGGGCTGCACCTGGGAGGGACCCGGAGGCAGAGGACCCTGATGAGTCATTCACAGATTCCCAAGTCACAGAAACTGTACAAAATAAACGGGTTGTTTTAAGTGGTTATGTTTCATGGCAGTTGGCTATATGGGAATTGATAATTAGAAAATTTCATCTCTCCACAACCTGGCTTCTCATTTTGATCATCACACACTTTGAGGTGCCCAAAAGGGCCTAATGGCATGCACCCTACTCTTCTACCAAGCTGCCTACTGCTGGGTACATGGTTCCAGGGAACAGATGTGCCTACAGGACGATTCAAAAGCCAGAGAGGCGCACCCTATTCCAAGAAGGGTAGGACAACCGGCACCTAGCTGGCCTGATGATGAACAGCAGGCCTCATTTGGCAACTCTCTGTCTTTTAGATTTCTTTGAAAGGTTAGAAAAGACATTGGTTTAAAAAATGCTGAGTGCCTCTAAGTTCATACTTATTCTTATTTAATACTCTATTAGTAGATTTCCTTCATTGCATCACTTTAAAACAGCCGAGCCAGCGCCACCGTGAGGAAGAAATGGTCCATGAAGATGGATATTCTCACTCTTCCTGCGCCTGCTGACAAGTCCTCCCTCACTGCGGGCTTTATGTTCTAGGGGCTGAGGAGGAAATCACGGTGGTTACAGAGAAGTACAGACATGGCTGCACCTTGGCCATAAGGGACTGAAAACAGTGCTGAGAGAAATAACATGCATATTTAATAAAACCAACTAATAACAAACAGGAAAATCTGCCAACATCTAGGGGTATTCGTGCTTTAACTAAGACTGTCTCTGACTACAGTGCACACCCACGTGTTGCAGGCAAGTAGCCCTCTCCAGGGACCTCAATGAATGATACCTGCAGATTCGGGGATTCATATCCACGTCTCGGGAATGAACCAATAGGGAGGATGCCTGTCAGCAGAATCAAGAGTCCAAGCTGCAAAGCCCTCGTGCTGCTCACAGTGGAGCTGCCTGTGTGTGTGCATGTGTACTGGGTAGACTTCTCTGCATCCTCAAGAGACACAGGGCCCTAGACTGCCTGCCTGACTCTTTTTTTTTTCCTTCCTTTTCAGGTACTTTCTAGCAGGCAGGAGACACAGGTAAACATAACACACCAGGGCCAGATGCAGGGGGAAAACCAGAGTCACCACAGCACAAGGGTGGACAGATACGTGTTTCCTACTGGGCAAAGCGTGATATGCTAATACAGGAGAAGAAGACAATGTCCAAAGCTCTGGGTCAGGTCCTCAGACACAACCACACCACCATGTGCTGGGTACAGAGTGGATAGAGCCTGGTAATGCCTCAGTAGTGCAACTCCCCAGGTAAAAAGGCACAATGAATTGTTATATAAGGCATAAGACGTCTGCTCCTAAATAAGTCGTGAAATATTACATTCTTTTAAACTTTTGTAATAAAACACTCTTGGAATAAACAATCTCAAATATCTAGTTACAGTGGTTCACATACTAGCAAAGGACTTGGAAGACTAAGATCGCATGAGATAACTCACAAATATTTTGGAAGACATATGTCTGAGAATGTATGCCAGATATTTCTTTGAAGTATTAGCTAAGTCAGCAAATACATATGGCAGTAAAATAAAGCCGTGTGGTGTAAAAGACAAGGAAACATAAAAAAAAAAAAGCAAGAAAATGTTCTCTTAGGCATACACAGAACTCAATTTTAAAATATACACACAACTGGGCATGGTGGTGCATGCCTGTAATCCCATCACTTCGGAGGCTAAAACAGGAGGATCACTGTGAGTTCAAGGCCAGCTTGGACTACATAGTGAATTCAAGGGCAGCCTGAACTATGTAGTGAGAGCCTGTCTCAAAAAACCACAAAAGCCCCAAAACTAAACACACACACGCACACGCAGACACACACACACACATATGTATACGCACAAAGACTGGAAAATAAAAAGAATGCATAGAAAACTTGAGGGCTGAGAATTTCAGTCATATGGAAGATAACAGAAATATTACAGTAAGAAGTGATCAAAAGATAAAGCTTTCAAATACCCCAATGGCCAGAAGTGACGGGCAAACTAAAGATTAGGAAGAGGAGGGGGAAGGCACTACTCTCCAGAAATGGTGGAGGGAGGCAGAGAGGAAATGTATTTACATCTGGAGAATTCAAAATATACTCAGACCCCAGGAACTTCTGATTCAAAAGGTCTGGGATTGGGATCAGGCCTCTGCATTTTGAATGAGCTGTGCTGGTCACTCTGAGAACACCTGGCCTCCCATGTCCAGAATGCCTCAGCTCACTAACACATGCAGAATCCTCACGGGGCAATGACGTGGGGTCCCTGCTGCCCCTGTAGCCAAGCATTTACCTGTATATCAACCTGTGGATTTTAAATAATGGCCTCTCATTGATAGAGGATAAATAGAAACTGACCAGAAACTTCCATGTTAAAACCTTGGTCAAAGGATGCTGACCAGAGCACAAATGTTCAACTGCCTGCAGAATGAAGAGCAGCATACCCCCCACCCTACAGCCCTCTAGATCAACACCCCAAAAGTGGGGCTTACCTGTGCCTCCTCTCGTACGCAAGGTCCCAGTGTGGGATGAGGAGTTCACACCCCCAAAGACGGTGAGTCCTTGGCCCCCCGCCGCGTGGAAGTTGTTGTAGTTTGGGATGGAGGTCACGCCGAAGCTGGGGTAGTGCTGCGGAGTGGGGTCTGTGCCATAGCGGTACCCAGAGCTCTGGTTCAGGCTGCCATCCCTCTCCTCCGTCAGTTTCGTTGCTTCTTTGTCCTTACATTGCACACAGCCCATTATCTAAATTCCTGCAGAAAATAAAAAAAGGAGGCATAGGAATGTGGATGCTCCCTAGTGCCGGGCTGCTCTGCTACTAAAAAGGAGTAATCTATCAAGCATGGCCTTGGGTATTTCAGGCCTGTGGGGGCACATGAAGAAAGGCAGTGTGGTGTCCAGGATCTCAGTTCCCCTGACTCCCGATTGCATTTTGTTCCCCACAAGCTCTGGATGACGGCACTGACACAGAGAACAATGTTCACCGACCATGTAGTCATTTTCCTCATATGAAGTTTGCACCCTTGAAAGTCTGTAACACTACACACCTGCCCAAGGACACTCCAGTAATGCTCATCATCTCAAAAAATAAAATGTGCTCTATGTATGGAAGAAGTATGTATAGTGCTAGAATAAAAACTTCCATCATGGCCAAGAAAATCTAGAGGGCCTAGGAGTACTGGAAAAGCCAGAATACAGCCCTGAATAACTCACCCGACTTCACCATTTGGGGGTACCCATTCTTCAGGGACAAGATTAACAACTAGCTACCGAGTGGGAAATGAAACTGGCAGAACCTCAGAGATCCAAGTGTATTCACAGGATGTCCTGATGGCCCACAGTAAAAAAATCATTTAAAGCTGCTAATTAACTTTTCAAATTTCCATTAACTTCTGATGTCCTTCAAAAACATCTTAAAAAAAAAATCATTCCTGTGTTCTGGAGTTGCTGGCGGATTAAGAACGAATGGAGTCACTGTCCCTTCACCCTCCTCGAGCCTCCTTCCCCCGGGCCCTCAGCCCTGTACCCAGCACCCCAGAGGTCCAGCTGCGCGCTGGTCCTGAGAGGCAGTGTTACCTGCTCTTCTGCCCACGTCTCACTCTTCCTGGCTCACAGGCTCCCATGCCAGCACCCTCGACTTCTTAGCTCCTCTAAGACTCTGTGTTTTCCCACTCACCTTCAGGCTTTGGAACATGGCCTGAAACATCCTTCCCTCCTCTGTGATAAACAATGAGTCCTTCAAATCCTGTTAAGAGACTACTTCCTCTGCAAAGCCCTCTCTGATTCCTTCTGGGGAGGCAGTGCTCTTCCTAAATGCTCCCATGCTTGATTTCCGTCCTCAGGCACAAATGGTGCCATATTCAAACACAGCCTGTCTGCTTGTCCCATCACCCAATGGACTACAGGTTTCAGGAAAGAAAGGGCTTATTTCTTCACAGCTACATTTCCAGTGCCTGGAACATAGCAGATGCTCAGTTGATAACAAGGCGGTAAGTGGAGATTCTGTAGCCCGTTGTGTTTCTCTTTCACCCTGTCCCAAGGCCAGGCTTTCTTCCAGTGACTTATCAGCAGTGTATCCTACATTTTTTCATCTACTGGCATATACATGAGAAGGGAAGAAGACTCAGAAATACAAGGCAAGGCGGTTAAATGGCGCCACTTTGGACAGCAAGCTGACAGGGAATAGGTAGGACTTGCAGTGCACATCCTGAAACTCTGAAGAGTGGCCCATTTGGGACTAAAGAATCAAATAAGAAACACATGACATCGTGTGTAGTAACAGGTATTCCCCTGGGAAGGCAAGAGCTGGCACAGGACAGGAGGAAGCCTGAGGCAGTGAAGAGGAAGGAAAACACCCATTTTCCTATCTTGCCAATTTTGGAGGCTGCTAAACTGGGTGGGGAAGCCCCAGGGCGCTCCTCTGAGCACGGCTAGTCTGCTGGGCCCGGTGGTAGACGAGGCAGCAGCGGGCGCTCTTGGTCCTCTCGGCTCACTTGCACTCCATGCTTATTGAACAGAGCGCCGGGTCATGAGAAGAGAACGTCTGTGAATGCGCCGCCTCCAGCTTGGGCCAAGGCCACCAAATCTGGAACACATTTCTTCATAAATCATTCGAGATTAATTTACTATACACTGTGTCCAACATGCTTTCTAACTTAGGGTAAATGAATAATTTTAACAAGTTTCCAACAGGAAATGCGACCTATCTCTGAGGCATGGTTTACATGGTTTTCATCACTTTTTGTTGATGCTGCTTCATCAGCCTGATAATTATCTTGCTTTACACTAACTCTTCCATATGCAAATTTGCTCTGGGCACCTAGAAAGGCCAGACAGAATATATTTCTTGTTTGGTTGGGGGGGGGGGCTGGTCATGGACCTGCTGGAATCAGAGGATGTAAGACCTGGATCACAGAATCACACGATTCATACCAAAGGGTTTCAGCTGAGGGTGACTCTGCCATCCCCTCCCTGCCAAGAGATGTATTAAGCAATATCTGGAGACTTTTTTTTGGCAGGGACGGGTATTGAGGATTGAACCCAGGGCCTCTGAACTACAGTTACATCTCCAGCCCCCACCCTTTTTCAAAAGTCTAGGACAGGATCTTGCTAAGTTGCCCCAGCTGGGCTCACACTTGTGATCTTCCTGCCTCAGCCTCCCACCCTGACAGGATTCCAGCTGTGTACATCATGCTCAGTTATCTGGAGTTGGAGACATTTGGGGCTGTCACAATGGGGGAGAAGGGTGTGAGCGTGACTACTGTCTTGGAACGCGTAGAAGCCAGAGGCACTGCTAAATACCCTACGATGAATGGAAGAGCCTCCCACAGTAAGTAACTACCTGGCCCCACTTGTCAACAGTGTCCAGGCAGAGAACTCCTGGTTTATGCAGAATCTAGAACGTACAGCTATTTCTTTGAAACATGGATGTTTGTCTTACATAGATGTGATTAACATGTAACCCAGAATGCTTTTCTTTCTAGGAAAAGCTAGGAAGGGGCAGCTAAAAAAAAAAAGACATGAAATACAGAGCATTTTTCCTTAGAGCTTGAAAGAGAAACAGAACCTAAAACCAATGAAAACTCTTATTAGAAACTATCCTTCCAACTCCAACAAAATAAAACAAACTCTGCACCAGAAACACTGCAAAAACAGGAACCCACATTTAACCAAAGGAAGAAAAGACAATCTTCCATAATTCACTAAAAAAAGAAATATACTGCAAAAAATGACTGCTTATATATAATTTATGAAATAATGGAGGGGAAAATAAAAAACTTCTTAGAGGCAGAGGTTCGTTTGGGATTTTTGTTTCACAGATGCATTCCCAGTGCCCAGAACAATGCTGGGTACACAGCAGCACTCAATAAATGTTTGTTAAGTGAATGAATTTAAGAACACTCGAAACTATTCTGAAGAAAACAATCCGCTTTTACAGAAGGAACAGCACTGTCACCACTTCATCCATTTGAAATTTTAAGTAACATTTCTACACAGATCTTGCTCTCTTTCTTTACTGACATAAACCAGTAAATGCAGGCTCAAGTCATTAAAAGTTAATCACAATGAAAATATTTATATAAGAACTTGTGGTCTCCTTCCTCCCACTTGGGGCAGTCAGACTAACCATTTCCTGATGGAAGAATCAGAAGACACCATATGAGTTATACTCCATGTCATCAGGCTCCAGCCACAAGGCGAACTTCTGGGCATTTGAGCTAAAAGAAGAACAGCCTTACTGTGCACAGCTATGTGCTGTGCTTTTATGTACAATGCTGTCGGCTCACTGTGAACACAGAATACACTGAAACACCTGCGCCAGGTCTGCGGGTCAGAGAAACGCTGACGATGCCATTCTGAATGTGGGGCCCCGGCGTTACTTGACCAGTAAAGCATCACATGCCTTGAACTCCCAGCTATGATCCTCTGCACATTCACAGGCCTAGAAAAGCTGATGGATGTGAAATTTGACCAACTGGATCCTGTGCCTGTGATTGAGGTGTCTGCCTTATAGCTTTAGCTCCTATTCTTCAATTTTTTTTTTTTTTTTTTGTGGGGGTTGCTGGGGATCGAACTCAGGGCCTTGTGCTTGGCAGGCAAGGGCTCTACCACTGAGCTAAATTCCCAAACTTACCCCTCGATTCTTTTTTCCAGTGGATGAACCCTCTTTTACTTAGAATGTCCTCAATCTTTTCAAACACACCAGCAGTATTATGCAACTGGGGAAGTGTTACCAGACACAGAATTCAAGGACTATCCCGCTCTGCCCCCTTGAGGGAGCATGGCAGACACTGTCAACTGAGGCTAGCACTTTCGCTGTATGGCATGGTTTGGCCTCAGGGTCCCTCACATGGCCCTCTAGTGACTGAAGCCGACCTAAACAACTGAGTCTCTGCTGCTATGCGCACAGGTTCTCTGGCCCAAGGTGAGTAAGGCTAAACACATGCCTTCTCTTGATGCTTGGGCAACAGCTTGGTCTGCCAGATGTACTGCAAACAGACAATGCTCCAACCTCACCTGCCAAGCAGAGGGCAAGGCTGGTATGCACAGGCTCCAACGCTGTGGGACTTGCAAGAGGATTTCAAGTGTGGGCAGGAGTTGGGTACCGAAAAGGAAAAAGGCCTCTTGTGGTCTTCTGCACAAGTGAATTACTTTCTCTTGAGACAGAAACCCTTGCAGGCAGAGGAGGGATGGCAGGAGGAGGAAAGGCGAAACTGACAAGTGGCTGTAATTTCTGCAGAGCAAGCACTTTTGCTCAGAAACCAGCCCAGGTGGGTGTGGACAAGTGACAGCCCTTAGGCATGCTGCCGAGAGCGATGCTGCAGAGAATGACAGACACAGCCCTGTGGCCAGCACGTGGAGGTGGCTTGCTCCTGGTGCTCCCTTTCACTATCGGCTTGCTCTGGTCTCTTGTTTACCTGGGCAAAAGTTGTAAGACAAGTAGAAGAACAAGGAGGGAAACTGAACTAAGGATCTAAAGGCCAAACACAGACACCAGGTAAGCAGCTGAAAGAGGAACTGAAAGCTGAGCTGTAACTGCAGTTTCATGGGCTTTGCGGGAGAAAGGCAAAAGCTGCAGCTTCACGAGCAAATACCCCTCTTCAGCCAACAGCAATGAACAAAAGGATAAGATGTGGCAGAGGCACATCAGAAATTAGCTGGCTTCAGAACAGAAGGTTCACGGCAGTGGGCTTCTGATCCTTGTAAAATTAGAAACACCCATAAGGATCCACCTGAGGTATTTTGCTACATTCTCAATGGAGCAAATTAATGTCTTGAAGCCTAAGTATTTACCATGGAACTGTTAGGCGCAAGACAGTCAGAGACACTTGAGCATCACGCTGGTACCAATGGGAGTTGCTCTGTAAAGCCTGCTATTTAAATTTCCAGATTTCCCAGTACCTCTCACGCCCTTGCAGTGGGGCTTTCCTCCTCTGCAGCACCCAGGGTTGGCAGATCCCAGCAGCCCACAGGCAACTGTGGGCCTGAGGAGGCTGGAAAGAGAGCGGGACTGTGCTGGCCACTCTCAGAAGCACGAGCACTCCCCCAGGTCCCCAGGGCAAGGGGAAGGCGCAGCACGGTTGGCACCAGGCAGGTGTGAAAACCCGAGGACAGATGCATTTACAGCACTGGTGCTAGGTCCAGCCAGTGGCTCCAGCCCAGCTATGGGAAAAGGGGCAGACAGGGCGCTGCCCAGGTGGGAAAATTCTGTGCTGACAGCTGGAGGGAAGGAAGGAAAATATGTGCCTTGCTAAGATAACATTGGTTAGGCAGATTTCTGAGCCATCCCCCAAGATTCCTGTCCCTAGTGAACACGCCCTGCATAATCCCTGGGAGCTGAGAGTTGTAGGACAGTAATTTTCATGATTGGCTTATGTAATTAGGCACCACTGACTTCAAGAAAGGGGGATTATCCCAGGCAGGCTGACCTGATCCTTTCCTGAAAGGTACGGTTCTTCCGGGCCTCATGATTCAAAGCATGAGGGGCATTCAGTGCCTGTGGTCTTCTCACTGCTGATCTGAAACATGGAGGGGCCCTGTGGCCAGCTGTGCGGTGACTGCTAGAAGCTGAGAACAGCTCACAGCTGGCAAAAACCACAGAAACGGGATTGCAGCCCTACAATCACGAGAGCCGAGTTCGGTCAAAAGCCTGAATGAACATGGAAATGGACTCTCCTCTAGTTAAGCCTCCAGGTGACAACATAGCCAGCACCTTGACTTCAGCCTTACTGAACAGAGGGTTGAAGCATGCCATGCCCAGGCTCACAACCCACTGAATGGTGAACTATTAAACAGGTGTTGTGTTACACAATTATGCTTATAGTACTTTTGTGCAGCAACTGAGTAATACTATATATTTTGGTGGGATGGGACATCCTGGAGACAAGGGCTCCAATCTCAGCAGTTAGGACCAATAGCCAATGAATGCTTGCTGCAACCATGGCACCGCACTAGGCACTGGAACATGTATCCTGCCAAATTCTCAGAATAACCCTAAAACATGGGTATTACCTTCCCACACTTTACACAGGAGGGACAGAGAGATTGGGGAACGTGACCACGGTGAAGTCAGTGGCAGAGAGGAAACATGAAGCCAGAAGCCTGAGTCCAAGGCCTGCGCACAACCTCTACCAGACCTGCCTCCTATACAAGGAATCTCGGCCAGCCTGGCCAGCTCATAAGGTGGGGAGAGCTGAGGGAAGGCCCCTCAGGGAAGGACCCCTGGTTCCACAGAACTCACTTGGCTTTCAGTCAGAGCCCTCATTCCCACTCCGCTGCATGGACAGTGGGTTTGTGGAGGTGCTGTTGAGTCAGCCCTTCCTTGCTGTAGTCTGGCATCTTGAACGTTTGAGTCGACAACACTAAAACAGGCCTGGACCTTCTGATCTTTCCTACCAATGGCAAGGGCATTATATATACTACAAAGGAGTCAGCACTGGTTTCCCTGGTATAGAAGCCCTATTTCTTATTGCATTTAAACTACGATTTTCTTTATAGGCAAAACTTTCTGAAACGTATTTACTGTGCAAATTGAGATATGCATATAATGCCCCCACCAAGCACAAAATAACGTATTTCTACTCTCAGTGGAGTCCTGGAAAGGAGAGCCCCCACCAAATACAAGCCACAAAACACTGCAGTCTCCAAGGTGAGAACTCTGACGCAAAAACAGGAGAGTGCGTGCGATGCTGACACTGGCATCGAGCACTCACGGGAAGCCAGAGTCTATTTAAGAATCAAATCAAAGCTTTGCTTCAGAAATAAAGAGGTGGAGTGGGCCCATTCGATCACTCATGTATGACACTGCAAAGGCCCTCTGGAGGACAACAAGGACAGACCTTACTCTATACCACACAGCAAGGGCCCTGAGCTCATATAATTACTCACAAGATGTAACATTACTTTAAGAAAAAGCCATATTCCCTGCACCTAATCTCCGGCTTTTCTTGTTCAAGCGATCCCAGGCTGTCTCTGCAGCATGTTCTCTCTTCCTCCCACACGGTCTCCCATTCCCCAGCGCCTGGAGAGTTGAGAGCACTTAATACAGGAAAGATGGAAGCATTCGACCCCAATGGTGAGACTTAACACTGCAGTTAACTGAAGGCTGGGACCTGTCCCAAACCTAAATGGCCAAATGAAGTTTTAACACCAAACTGTGGAAAGGCTCCAAAAAGAGGGTATGAACATATTATTCTTATATTCGCTTTGCTTTGGACTTCAGGGTTTAACCAGTAAAATGGTTTAGAAAATAAGGATGACAAGTCTTAACCCTGTCTCTGCCAAAGGGTTAAGAAGGAACGAGGCAGTGACGGCAACTCTTCTGGAGCTGTCAGTTATACAAACAGCCCGTTGTGGTACACTTACCCTAGGTTCGCCACCACTGAACTCGGGCTTAGGCTAGGAAGGTTTTTAGTTTCCCTCCTCCATACCCCTCAATCTTTTTGGACCTCGGAAAAATTCCTTGTGGTTAATATTTTTAAATTTTGTTTTGAAGTACATTTCACAAACCATAAAATATACCCTTTTAAAGTGTACAGCCCAGTGGTTTTTAATGTATTTACAAAGGAAACTATTCCAGAACACTTTCATTACCCTAAAAGAAAACTATACCTATTAAGCAATCATTCCCCATTCCCTTTTCTCCCCAGCCTCTGACAACCACCAATTTATGTTTCTGTGGATTTGCCTATTCTGGATATTTTATGTAAGTGGAATCATACAATATGTAGCCTTTTGTGACTGCTTTCTTTCACTTAGCATGTGTTCAAGGTTCATTATATTGTAGGCTCAATTAGCATACAATCCCGTTTTATGATTGGAAAAATATTCCATTGTATGTATATACTGCGTATTTATCCATTCATCAGTGGATGGACATTTGGGTTGTTTCAACATTTTGGCTACTGTTTTATGAATAATTCTGTTACGAACATTCATGTCCAAGGTTTTGTGTGGACATGTGTTTTTAAGTCTCTTGGGTCGATATTTTAATATACAAAGAATTTATATAGCTAAGACAACCCTTACATGAGGTAAATGGGAAAACATGTAAATTGGCAACACACATGCAAAAAGAAAAGCCATTTGTAAAATTTAAGGGAAAATATTATCTTCAGAGTAATCAGAGAAATACCATTTGGATTAGTGAGACTATATTTCACCTTTAAATACAAAAATTAAAAAAAAGTCTACAAAATAGTAATGAAGGTCCTTCAAAATGAATATTCTCTTTCCTGCTGAAAGAGAGTGGGAATTGGTATCTAACATGTTGAAAACACTCATAATGGTGAACATACATGTTGGTGATACCAGAAAACCTTAAAAATAAGCATGCTCAGAGATCTGCGAAAATGAGTTGAGGAGCTACCTTTAAAAAAATAACATATAACGTACGGAAAATTAGAAAATTTCCTAATCATTTAACAAGAGGGTGACAAAGCAACTGCAATGTATGCTTGCAATGGAAAGTTAAGTAGAAATTAAAACTTAATGCTTATGGAAGTTATGAGTAATAGAGAAAAATGTTCATGTTAAGAAAGACTGCTTGAGTGCAACTACATCACAAGTACATATAAAATGCTGCAGGAGGAAGCACACTGACGTTACTGGTGGTAGGTAGGTGGTAACATTCCAGGGAACGGTTCTTTCTCTGCTCTCTTTCTTTTTCAGGTTTATACTGGGAACATACTGTTTTCATAATGAGAATAAGTCATCTTTATTTTTTCATAAGAAACCTCTCATTAGCTTTGTTTCCTAATTAAATCTGTACATAAATTGAAACAACTAAACATTAATCAAGTATATTTCTTGAACTGAAAAATAAGGCGAGGAAGAGACAGTGATTGATCCCAAGCCTGTTAGGACGCGATTCCTCCTTCTGGAAGGTGTGAAAGGTTAAAGGTGCCAGAGGATGGTGAGACTTCCGGGTGAGCTTTCAAACCCCACGCTGAGAAGTGGGCACTGTGGGGCAGGGCGGGGGGCAGGTGGTGAGTCCATGCAGACGTGTGCTGTAGAAATCTAATTAAGGGCATAAAGTGAAGGCATCCACAATCAAGTTCCCTGCATGGAACAAGTGCAGCATCTAACAGAAACAAGAGCAAGGTGGCTGGATTAGTGGGTTTTTGAAAAGCTTTGGGTCCCAAGTCCTAGGTAAATGGGGGAACTCGCCAAATCAGAATGACAGTCTTTATCCAAGTCAGCCGTGAAAGTTGCACAAGGTGCTGTCTGTGGTCACTGAGGCGTCTGCAGGTCTCTATGGCAGTGGGCTCCCAAGCTCATGGAGGCGGGGAGGAGGATACAAAGCAATTTTTTTGTTTTGCTTTTTGAGATAGGATCTTGCTAAGCAGTTCAGGCTGACCCTGAACTCACTATGCAGCCAAGGCTGGCCTCAAACTCATGGCGATCCTCCTGCCTCAGCCTCCGGAGTGCTGGATTACAGGCAAGCACCACCAAGCCTGGCTGAAGCAAAGCAGTTTTGCTCTTTGGATACTAGTTGGTGGGACAGGCAGGGGAACTGATTTTCATGCCTGTTGCCTTTACTTTTTCCTGCTGGGACATTCAGCTTGGCATTCTGATGTTCTGACTTTTAAGCTACTATCCCTAGAACTTGGGGCAATCCCAGCAGGGCATGGAACAGTAAGCAACTCGTCTATGTGATCTGAAAATATTCAGAAACAAAAGGTTCCAACAGAGCTATTTCTTTCTAATGTTGATATTCAAACAGGTTTCCACTTTCCTTGCCCCTGTCCTTATGAAAATAACCACAGGAAAACAAAAACAAAAATGTGGGGTTCTATTCATGAACCAGCAAAGAGAACCAGCAAAGTGAGTGTCGCACCTGGGGCATGCGGCAGAGACTGGCTTTCGGGGCTGCGGCTGATTCAGGAACAGTCGTGGCAGAACTGGCAGAGGTCCCGCCATCAGGGTGTCACCTGGCACAGCCACAGGCAAACGCATCAGCACAAAGTGCTGTCTGAACAGGCGTCATCAGGGACCCTTCCTGGGGGATCCCTCTGCAAAGCAGAAGAAAAATTAGCTCTACTGATCTCTTGTCTTGACCAGAGGCTCCTCTGACCATGCAAATGCAGCCTCGTCCTTTCAAAGAGTGAATTCTTTTTCCCTTTCTGCAGCTCACTAGTTCCAATCAAGAAGATCAATTTCGTCAAAGAAAAGATGGACTTGGAATAAGGAAATGTAACTTTGCTTCCTTTTGCATGCAGCTCATAGAAGAGTGTTTGTGGTCTCCATGTCTTCCCTTCTCCCTGATTGTTTACCTGGTTACGGAACCAGAGCCCAGTGAAAACCTAGCGGCCTGAGAACTTGGCTGTGGGGCCATTCGCACCATGCTTTGGGAATGCAGACTGGTGTCTTCTCTTTCAGGAATGACATGGAGCTCAGTCCCTTGCCTCTGGGTCTTTATGTCAGAACTTTATTCAAGTTGCCAGAAAGTAGCAATGCCAGCGGCTGATCACTTTTGCATCCCTTGCAGTGGTTTAGAATTTCAAAGATTTTTGGCAGCTGTTTTGGTATGAATGCTGATAAATCAGGCAGCCAAAAAATGTACTCCTCTCTAATTTAATGGCCTCTACTGGGACCTAAGAGTGAAGGAAAACTAAGACAGAAACAAAGGGAATAGAAGGGTGGACTCCAGGCAGCCTCCTCCTACCTCCTCATCACCTGAAGGCAAGGAGGGCAACTGGCTCCCTCTGGGGAGGTTCCTCACCCCTGGTGCACCAGGCTACTGACCCTGTGACCCTGTGGTGTTTGGCTCAGTGAAGGCTTCGTAAGAGTAAGTACTTAATGACCCCAAGTTGAGAGCCACAAGGACACAGAGGAAATTAAGTAAGAGGAGGAGAACAGGGAGCCTCCTGAAGGCAATCGACGACACTTTTTGCAGAAATGGCTAAATACAGAATCTGGGATGACAAACTGGCTACTTTATGTGGGAAGAATACAAGTGGCTTAGACTACTTGTTGATGACCTACTTAGAACCTGATAGAAATTCAGTAAATTCGCCCAAAGAGCAGAGGATGGCAACCTAGTAGGAAATGGCACAGCACAAAGACAGAAAGAACTTGGCCCTGGATGGCCTTGTGTGCAGCTGCTCAATCCCTCAACAGTGCCGGTCTCTGACTCTCACAGGAGAGGGCAAAGCCATATTCCTCATGTGAGCCAGTTTTGTAGGGTGCAGGCGAGGTCCTTCATTCTAACAGGTAGCCTGTACCTTGCTTGACACAAGGATGACGTGAATGTAACAAGAGGTCAGGTGGTGGTTCTGCTAGACATTTGTTCCTGAGCGCCACCCCAGTCTCCTGTCTCCCACTGACTTCCTCTGATGCCAACAGTTAAACCTGGATTCAGGCACACCGGTAAGGTAATAGCAAGTAATAACGATACCTACCAGTTATGCAGAATTTATTTTCTGCTTGCACTTTATATATGGTATTTCATTTTATCTTCAGAGCAACTTTGAGAGTACATTTCATAGTTAAGAATGCTTCAGGATCTCCCAGTCTGCAGGACCTGGATCTGAATCCACCTCTCCTGTGATCCTATCTTCTACCTACTGCAACATGCTGCCTTTTGAGAGACAGGCTTTGTTCCCAGCCATTTTCCAGGTGTGGCTAGGTCGGTTCCCGAATGTTCAGGACATCTGAGTTTTGGAATATCAAGCTCCTGCTTTAAAAAAGCTTCAGAAGGTGTGTCGTTAGCCTAGACCAAGGCCGCTGGGTAGCCTGGAGCCATGGCGTATCCACCTCTGATACCCTGAAGCCAGGTTTCCTCATCAGCTGAGAAATGGGCTTCAACAAGAAGCTCTCTACAGCACGTCAGCACCAGTAGCCAGCAGCCTCTGCACATAGGCGAACAGAACCACTGAAACTATGGACCAGCCCTGGGCTGAAACTTACAATCGGGAGAACTCCGCAGTGATCTGACCAAGTAGTCAGGTTTAGCTACAAGTGTTTAGTGTTCTTGCGGGAGCCAGAGACCTGACCACGGCATGAATGAGACTTTCATTGATGTGAGAAGAGCCGACTGTTCCTATGTCCCACAGTTTTTATCTTTTCAATGTTCATTCTTACTGAAGTTTTGTTGTTGTTGTTTATTTTCAGTTTTTTTTTTTCTTTTTTTGAGACAGAATCTATGTGGTGTAGGCCGGCCTCGAACTTGGTATATGGCTCAGGGTTAGCCTCGAATTTAGGATTTTCCTGCCTCAGCCTCCTGAGTGCTGTGATTACAGGTGCATTCTGTCATAGCCAGTTCTTCCTGAAATTTTCCAAAGACCCAACTATGTCCTCTGCATTCCCTTGCTGCTAAAATGAACTTACGATCTGGTTCAACCAGCTCAGGTACTTGTGAGAAACTTTGTTGGCGCTCAGGGAGGCGCCAACTCTCTGGCTCTAGCCTGGGGTTGCTAGGTATAGCTGTTCTCCCTCTGAGCTGCTGCAGATTAGAACCTAAGAAAAAACAGTAACAAGAATAAAGAAACTTCCCCTCACCCTCCAAACAAAAGTTAGTCAGAAATCACCATAGTAACAAATCACCAGTTTTCAAATGTTTCATTTCCCTTGCATTTCTGTCTCTTTGCACATATCCTTTCATTTTTATTCAGCCCTGCCTCTGGCCTTTATGCAGCAGACGTATTTTGATCCCCTCTATGGGGCAGGCACTGTGCAAAGGACTGTGAATGCAAAGTGAAGTAAACACGGACCCTGCTCTTGAGGAGCTTATGTGTACCTATGTGGAGGACAGATGAGTGAACTCACGCACAGGCTGGTGAGGCAGCGTGGAGGGTGTGGCAGTTCACCCAGGTCGGTGATTAGGAAGGTGACTGGACTCTATGTGGACAAGGAGTGGCTGGGAACTGAGGGCACGTGGCACAGTATGATGCTCTTAAAGAGCCAGAAGTGGTCCTGAGGCTCCTTTGATTTCTGTCCCTATTTCTGGAGGACTCAAACCTGAGTCAGGTGTATCATTAAGGCTCTGGGTGGTAAGGGTTAAGAAGACAGGCCTTTGGTCAAAAGGAGTTTACAGTTTAATGGAAATGAAATGTACAGCTGTGAAAGAGGCTGGCAATGAAGCTTGAGAAGCAGGCAGAAGCCAGATCTAAACAACTACACATGTGTTCTCTCTGCTGACTGCTCATTATGGTGCCTGCAGCTTTGCTATGTGAAATATGTAAATTATCTTCTTTGATCCTCCATAGCCGTGTGAGCTGGGAACTATTATTATGACTATTAAGTGCCAATGGCATTATTTTATAGGGGGGAAGGGGAGGGGGAGAATAAGCATAGGGAGGTCAAGTTACTTGCTTCAGGGCTCTAGCTACATTGAGCTGGATTTTAATGCAGACTTGGCTGAATCTAAGATCTGTCCTCTTAACTATGTGCCAGGGAGCTAAAGCACTTGTACATTACCCAGCTAATACTTATATAGCATAAGTGGGCGTGAAACTGGGTCTTAATAGGCACAGTGAAGCTGAGGAAAGAACAGGAACATGGGAGAGCCCAAGAGGCTACAAGTGGGAGGAGACTACATTCAGGTGGCTATATAGGGCAACATCCAAGTAAGACAGGGGACTCCCTAAGCTGGACAAACAGCTCTATCCATTCATGCTATCTGTCTATGTAAGTCATACCTCATAAGTCGTTCCCAATAGTAGCAAGGCAAAGCTTATGTTGCTTGTGAGAATAAAAATCTGAAACTATCAGTGGCTGCAGAGGTGATTTTTAATGGGGCTAGATGTGCCATCACCTGAGAACTCTAGCACAGAAAGAATCCTGTGATCTTTGGGGCTGGTAGAAGTGGGAGATGGAGCCTTGTCGTGCAGCTGTGTAGGCAGCTGCCTAAATAAGACCACAAAGACAGACCTCTGCAATGCAGGACAGCCGAACGAGGACAATAACGCCAGCACTCCCCTGAAAAGCACAAGACAGCTAATAGAATAGCCAACAACAGAATGATGTCACCGCCGAGTCTGAAGGAGTGGCTAGGGTTAACTCCAGGTGCAGATGAATGACAGGTGATACCACCTCTCCAGCTGCAGAGAGTTTCTCTGTCAAGGTGAACAGGAACGTCTTTATCATGATGTACAAGTGGCAGTTACACCTTTTGTTTGCACAAAATGTATAGCTTATTTTTCAGCACGGCAGCTCTGCTCAGATAAACAGGCCCAGCACAGTCAGAGGATGGAAACTATTGGTCATGCACAGCTAGAGTCATCAACTGGCAGCTCTGGAAGAAGCACTTTGTCACAGAACTAAGCGAACCTGTCTGTCCCCAAGCACTCATGCTGAGCTCCAGTGGAGCTGGCTTATAAGACTCCGGGTGACGATGACCTGAGTGTGGCTCTGTGCTCTGCTCCAGTCTGGTTCAATACAACCCAAATGAACTCAGCACGGAATAGTGGTACACAACTAAAGTAAGTCCAGGCAACAGCTCCACCAGGAATCTTTCCGACACAGGCTGAATCAACACGCTGATTATCAGTCCGGGAGGGAAAGAGCGGTCCTGCGTAGACCTAGCTTGCACACTCTTGGCGTTCATGGTCCCTGCTGGGTTTCACCTTTCATCCACGCATGTGCTCCCTGGATGCACTTCCTTCGAGACCCCTCCATTTCCTTGCCATCCTCCTTCTTTCTTAAATTTTGCATTTCCTACATAGGATTCACTGCTAAAAGGAAAATGCTGCTAAAAATACTAGATCTGTATAACTCTTGCAGAACAGACTACGTATACCGATTCCTGCTCCTTCAATCTACTAAGCTCCTTCCTTTTTCTTGACTTTGTTAACTACTTGGCAAATTGTTTAATTTTTTTTCTGTTCTAACATGCTTTCTGATTAATTTTACTTCCTCCTTTGCTATTTCTATTGTGCCTCAAACATATGAGCTAAAATAATGGCCTCAATTTTTTTCTTTATTTTTATTTTGATCCTTTCTCCATGATAAAACAAATTTTTTAAAACCCAATTTCATCCTTTTTTTGTACCAGAGCATTTTTGCTTTCCTTCTCAGGCCAGATGACAAACTATCACCTTTCAGCCTAAAGACAACAATACAACACCCACCACAAACTATGTATCATCCTTCATTTCAGTGTTGTAATTCCAACGCAAAGAAGTGATGCTATTGGCAGAATCTTCAATCTGTTAGTAGCGAGGATTGGAGAAAATGTGGAACAAAAGAAGTCACACAAAGTGCTGGCGATATGTAAGTGAGTATGACCACTTTGGAAACACAACCTTGGGTTGTTTAGGACGAAAGTGCACCTCGCCCATGGGCAGCAACTCTTCTCTGAGGCTTAGACTTGCCAAGTGACCAAGGTGACACTTGTACCCAGAAGGTCTAGGGTAAGCTCAGCTATCTGAGGAAGCTTCCACAGTGAGCTTTGGCCTCACTCCATTGCAGATGTCTCAGATCCAAGGCTTGTAATTTCAACTCAAATCGTCTTTGGAACCAGATATCCGCGAGGCCCATGTTGGGCCACAGGAGAGCTCACTAGGAGCAGTTATGGGGACAGGCAGTCAGTGATAGCTCTTCTGAGGATCTGGGGAAAGCACCCGGTATCATGCTATGTCCTTAGCAGGCCTGCTCTTTCCTCTCAGTTCCCCCTGGCTGCCTGGGTAGGGTCTGATGTATGCATCCTGTAGTCAAACCCCACCTCATTTCCTAAGGTGCCTGGATCTCATCTTTATGACAAAGCCGTACAGTTCCTGCTCAGGCCAGGTGCTGCTAGGCATGTGCCACTCCTGCCTGCCCTTCCATAAACATTTCCGAATGACCACACTCAAGTGAGATAATGAACTTCTTCGAAGGGGAATGTAGGGGCTTTCTGTTGTCTGTGTGAAGCTGTCCCTGCCCCTTTGCTCTTGTTCTTGTTCAGGGACACTGTAATGGTGGTTTCAGGTCACCCTAACTTCCATTCATTTCTCCTGCCAAGAATGGCTTCCACTCTTCCTTCCTCCCCATCTCTAAATTAACAAGCAGGGTAAGTGCATGGATGGACCAGCCAGCCTTCCTGTTGCCTTCCCTATAATGCTCCTCCTACCTGAAGGAGGGATGTCCTCAAGGCAAACTGCCAATTACCATGAGATTACTGTTCTTTCAAGTCCAAAATTAACTTGAGTGTGTCCCAAAGCTCTACAGATTCCACCAGGCACCTGAAACTTACGCTGTCGTTCAGGACCAGTAAAGTACTGAGGGTGGAGACCATTTATTTAGTTTAAATTATTAACCAAGTACAGGGTTCTGGAGAGGTACATATGTATGAGAGATGCTGAAGTTAGGCTGAGAGGAAACCAAGATGATGATATGATGTAAATACTAATGGTGTCTGGAATGGGTTTCAAGGGGATGCAGAGCTGTCATCTAACAACTTGGTCCAGTTCCCACAGCCTGCCAGCACGCTGCCTCTGCGTGACAATGCTGTGTTCTAGC